>CAUYQG010242294.1:0-15084 GCA_963574415.1 Tarsius wallacei
CGCCTGTAGTTCCAGCTACTTGGAAGGCTGAGACGGAAGGATCGCCGGAGCCCAGCAGGTCGAGGCTGCGGTGGCTGGGAGCGGCCACTGCACTCCAGTCTGGGTGACAGAGTGAGACTCCAACTCAAAAAAAAAAAAAAAAAAAAAGTCAAGTAACTTACATTCCATGTGTGTGTCCTAAAAGAATCCTAAGCTGTGTACTTATTTACATAACCTTACTCTTACATGCAAAGCACAATTCATGAGGTAGAATGTTGCCTTTCTTCTAAGGACAGGGGAGTTCTCAATGCAGTTCCAGGAGTTAATAGTTCTGTGCTTATATATTATTTCTCTCTCTCTCTGTCTCTCTCTCACTCTCTCTCTCTCTATATATATATGCATATGTCTCTATATGTCTCTCTCTCTATGTCGATATATCAATATCTGTATCTGTATATATATAGAGAGAGCAAGACATAGATTTACATGACTTTAATTATGTGAATACAACTGAGAAACATGATAAAAATGCAAGGCCCTGCAATCAGATTCTTTTATGCCTATCTTTTGGAGTTTGAGAAAAGAAAGAAAAAAAGATTTAAACTACCATGATGCACTCAAACTCATTCATTTTCCACACTTTTAAAAATAAGGAGTATATTAGAATAGGTATAGCTATCCAGTATTATTATTTTTAAAGAAAAATGCATGGGTTTTTCTTTTATTTTTTAAAAAAATTATTCTTACTTAAACTAAAAGTTGAGAAATTCTCAACAAGTAATAATGAAACACAACTATAGTTGCTTATATTAGAGAATGGGGAAGGTATCTTACGATTTTCAAAAAGTAATTTAGATAGAAATGAGTAAGTTGTAGGTTTTTTAAAATAACAAAATCCTATGGCCCAAATATATTAGTTAAGCTATTCAATAAAGTTAATATTATTCACATGTATATATAGAAAAACAATCATTATACAAGCAATAAACTTGGAAATTAGCATCATATCTGCTTTCCAACACTTCCTCAGAGAGATAGCCAAAACGCAGAGGAACTTAAGGTACTGATTCTGAAATGTGATGGAGGCCATTTCATTACTACTTAAGAAAATAATAATCTTACTGTATCCTGTGGGTTTGTAAGATTTAAAAATCTTATAAATTTTTAATTTTATAAGCAGCAACAAATTATAAGTTAAAATGGAGGATGATTATAGGTTTCTGCGTCACTGAGCTAAAAACAATCATAATGCTGACTAAAAGTCATCTGCTTTTAAAAAACATGAATAGACTTTATTTTAGACTAGTTTGAGGATTGTGGAAAAATTGAATGTTAAGTACAGAGTTCCCATTTACCCCTTCTTCCTCCCACACAATTTCCTCTATTATTAACATTTTTCCTTTGTGTGGTGCAATTGTTACAATTGAACAAATACTGATACATTATTACTGACTAAAGTCCATGCTTAGTGGTCATCTGCTGTTGTATAGCCCACGGTTTAGACAAATGTATGATGACACGTGTCAGCCATGACAGCACTCTGTAGAACTGTCTCACTGCCTAGAAATCTCCGTGCTCCATCTATTCCCATCTTCCCTCCCGCCCCCAGTTGGGGAGTCTGGCCTGCGTCTTGGCTTCCACCTGGTTCCCCTGAAGCCCCGGGTTCTGCCCTAGAAGGGGGATACACGACAAGGCGTGCTTTCGGTGCTTATCACAGGATAAAGGGTTCACTGATGCTCGACAGGTGCAGCCGGGTAGGAGGGTTTTGAGGCCCTGCCGGACTTGGAAGGAAGCCAGCAGATGATCACCTCGCGGTTCACAAGCCTTGGGCATCCCGCTCCTCCGCGGATGCGTGCAAGTCAAGGAGGCCAACCCGGGGGCCAATCCCGGGCAGGCGCAGTGCTGTGCCGGCAGCAGGGCGCAGGCTCGGCCTCAGTCCCTCTCCGGTTGCAGCGCGGCCGCTTCTTCGGAGGGTTCGGCCAGAGCTGGAGGCCTGGAGCCTGCGGAGCCTGGGAGGGGCCGGCCGGTGGGGGTCGGCAGGACCCGCAGGGCGCTCGGCCGATGGGGGACCGGCAGGAGTTCGGCGCTGGGGCCGGGACTGGCGCGGGGCAGCCTCGGGAGGCCGCGGGCGGAGGAAGAGAGTGTGTCCTGCGGCCGCGACACCCGTGGTCCGCGCTCCTCGGCTTGGCCTCCAGCGCCGCCCAGTTAGGGCGCACGAGGAACCATCACCACGCAGGCCGAAAGCGCGGAAGGAGAACCACCCCGGAATTCGCCCGCAGTGTGATCTCCCAGGGCCTTCCCAGCGGGTGAGCGTCTGCCCTAAACGGGCTGTCAAAAGAAAAACCCGTCCGGGTGTCTCCCTAAAATTCGCAGGGCCCTGAACGCTTCTCTTTTTCAGAGTTTGCAGAGCTCTTTGGGACGCACGAGTTTGCAGAATTTTAGGGGGTACAATGGGGGATTCCTCCGGGTACGCCACGAGGTCTGTGACTTAGCTTTTTGGAAAGGCCGGGAGAGGGAAGCAGGCGGTCTTAGGGCCGGTTTAGGGCCTCCCACTCTCCTTCTGTCAGTTCCTCCTGTCCAACTAATTTGCCCTACCCGAGGTGGAAACTTGTGAAAGCAATGGCCTCAAGAAACCTTGGTATTTTAATTGGAAGATAGGGGTCCCTTTGAAACTGGCCCGAGTCAGAAAAATCTGAGGCACAATCAAATATTGAAAAGCTTGAGTTAGAGGCAATTCATGAACTGGGAAACTCAAACCCCAAAGAAATTATGTTCCCTTCTTCAGAGGCAAGTATTTATGGGGTTAATGAAGAAGCAAAAGAAAAATCATTTGATTGGTTGCAGTTAAATAGTTGCCTTATTTGATCTGTTCAAGCAAAGTCCCGTTTTGTAAATTTGTTGGCTACTTCTGATTGGAGGAGCTTAAGTTCTGTTTTCCTTTAATGTAGGCAGTTACAAGAAATAAGTTAAGTTTCAGTTATGTTTTCTACTAAGATGAGGTTAGGGTCACTTCTGAGGCCTAACTAATTTTGTGTGCTCAAGGGTTCTTCAGGTCAGGTCTTCTTTTTCATTTACTTTAACAACCTTTATGCATAAGTAAATTAAATTCTAAAGCTCTTCTCAGGCTTATAGGGGAAAAATTGTTGTGCAGTCAGAAGATAAATGTATCAGTTTAAAAGTGTGATAATTATCAAGTAAGCGATTATAGTGCTGTCTTTTGCAGGACAAAGTGACAATTTCTGATGTCTAGGTGTCTTAGAAGACCCGTTTTGTGTAAATCACATTACTAGGGCATTATATAACTGAACACAAAACAAGATTTATGTATCTGCAGTTAATCAGGAAAGTAATACTGGCACTTTTGCGAATGTTATAAATTTACTAAAGAACTGGATTTTAGGATTTCAGCTTTTGGGGGAAATGGGGGAATTTCTGTCTTCTCTTTCTGACACACTTTCTGCTAGGTGTTTTTAACAGAAGCTCCAGCATTTTAAATGTAGACACCAAGAACGGATTTGAGAAGTTTAATACTCAAAATGCGGGAAAAGAAAAAGGCATAAGAGAAATTTTTACAAATGTGGTGTACTTTCATTAATTCATAACTAGCTTCTTCCATCTTTATTCTGCCTCGCCACACTGAATTTTCTAAAAGTATAATTTTGATGATTGATGTCCCATTGCATAACTACTCTTCATGGATCCCCAATGGCTATATCCTTGGTGATGTACTGTCTCTAATCTACCTTTGTAACATCATTGTTATCAGTTTTTGAAATTTCCTTCTTGGTTCTTCAGGCCAGGGGTTCTCAACACTGGTTTCCCTGGGGAAGGGACTTCTTAGAAAATACAGATGTTTAGATTCCGCCCTCAGAGATATGATTTAATTAGTCTATACATGAGAATTGTTTTTTAAAAGCTGTCCTAGTGTGTGGGCAAGGTAGAGAATCATTGCTCTACCTCATGCCCTGTAGCCGAAATAATTTTCATTATTTGTTGAATCCTGCCTTTTTTATGATTCAGTGAAATGTCCATCACCCCCCTATAGAGTCTTTTCTCAAATAAAAACATTCCCTGACCCCTTCTTGGGCCACAGGTAGTACAGTTGGTGAGTTGGTTATAGACCAAGTTGATGCCATATTTTCATTATTGACCCTTTTAAAGTCTCTCCAATTTGATCTTTTTAGTCCCATTTCCATACCCCCATAGATACCTCTTCTAGTGCATTTAATGTGTACTTTAAAAAATAAAGTTATTGTTTTTAGTAAATATTATTATTATTATTTTTTGAGTTGGAGTCTCCCTCTGTCACCCAGACTGGAGTGCAGTGGCATGCTCCTGGCCACCGCAGCCTTGACCTGCTGGGCTCTGGCGATCCTTCCACCTTAGCCTTCCAAGTAGCTGGAACTACAGGCGCGTGCTACCACGCCCGGCTAATTTTTTTGATTTATTGTAGAGATGAGGTCTTGCCAAGTTGCCCAGGCGGGTCTCGAACCCATGGGCTCAGGCAATTCTCTCACCTCGGCCTCCCAAAGCGCAGGATTACAGGCTGAGCCACCGAACCCGGCTTTTAGTAAATATTTTTATTTAGCATAGTGAACAGCCATGTATCATCAGTTTATACTTGATTATCACAAAGTGAGTACCATTCATAGAGTCATCACCAAAATCATGAAATAGAACATTACCAGCAGTGTTTGAAGTCTCTTGGGCTTCTGCCACTTTTCCCTTCTTGTCCCACAAAATAATCCTATTTTTGACTTCACAGATTAATTCTGCTTTTGAAGTTTATATAAACAGTTCAAGATATATTCTATAGTATCTGACTTCTTGTGTTGAATGCTCCATTTCTGAGGTTTATTTAGGTTGTTGCCTGTAGTAGGAATCTGTTCATGTTCATTGCTGTATAGTATTCCATTTTATTAATATACTACAATATAGTTTTATTCTACTATTAATAGACATTTGAATTTCCAGATTGGCTACTACAACTAATGTTCTTAGGACCATTTTGTACAGGTCCTTTTATGTATATATACATGTTTGGGGGAAAATATACTTATGCTTATAACTAAAGTCAGATTTGGTGCTCTATGCTCAAAAGCCAAACTTTAGAGACAAGAATTGGTGTAAGGAAAACAGTTTTATTCAACAGCCAGCAATGCTAAGGAGATGGTGGTCTTGAGTTGCAAAGACCATCTCATGGTCCTCAGGCTCATTGGAGAGTTTTTAAAGGGAAAAGGGCTTGGGAAAAACTACAGGTGGGAGTTAGGAGGCTTCTTTGTCCTTGGCTGGGTCACAATGTTCTTTAAATCTTCAACAAAACTTATTATACACACCCCTTTTTCCCCCAAATTAGCCTGACAGCTGCATACTTGTTATTTCTGTTGTCTTCGGTGTTTCAAAATTATTCTAGCCTAAGTGCAAGCATGGACACAGGCCAGAGCCCCCCTGTCCCTAGTCCAAAGTGGAGTTAGTTATGTTAGTCTTTTGCCATATCACTGTTACATGAGTAGAATTACAAGATCATGACTTGGTAACAGTCAGCTTTAGTAGCTATGAGTGTTACAGAATTACTATAAATATTTATTCTCCTACCCACAGGGTGTAAGAGTTCCAGTGATTAGCATATCACTCCTAAACATTATGTTCTAGTCTTTTTAGTTTTAGCTCTCTATCATAGTGGATGTTTAGTATAGCTGCAGTTTTTCCTTGTTATAAGTGCCCTGAGTTAGAATGGGTTAAGCAAATAATTCAAAACTCACTGGGTGGCGTCATTTCTCAATATTGATGGCTACGACTTCCTTACGGTTTCAACTTGTTTCAATTCACAAACTTCCTCTGAGCAGAAAGATGACAACTGCAGAGGCTTCACTGAAAATGTTAAAAACAGAGCTTACATTCAAAGCTGGCACGGAGGAAGGAGAATCTGGTAATGTAACTGATGAAATTTTAATAATACAAAAAGGGAAGGGCACTTTTATTCCCGAGGCGTGAAGAAAACTGGATTTCAGAAGCATTAGCACTTCACAGTCAGTCTCAACAGAGGGATCCGTTTTGAAAGAAATAGGAGCGGGTGGGAGAATAGGTGTGTAATTGTTACATCAGTTGTTGTCTTACTGTGTATGTTTCTTAAATATTTCTGAGTCAAAAGAAATGAACAGTGAATTAGATTACATGGGGATAAGGAAAAAAATGTTCTTTGTGTTTATATTGTTAGTTCTCTATTTTTTTCAGGTCTCTGGTAAGTTATACTGTGGCAAATCATATTATGATGTTAAATAACATGTCCTTTAAGTCCCAGGGTGGTGAGAAACTCAAACTCCAATACCTGTTTTATTTATGTGTATCTGTTATATATAACATATAGCTGTTACATATAGAACTGTTATATATATGGTTAGATATAATATATTACATACATATCCCTGCAAATACTGGGGCTTTGGGCTTATAAATCCTTTTTAATTAAAAAGAGATACAGGAATTAGAGGGTGAGGGCAGGAGGCTGAACCTATTTACCAGCAAATGCTTTAGCATTTCAGTTTGTGGCACATTTTTTGAGAAAGAAGAACAACATAAAGAATGCGATTTGTGTTTGAGTTCAGCAGGAAGTGTACTTTCTGCTGAACCTTTACTGCTTTTTGAGAAACATTTATTTATTTCTTTTCTTTTCCTTCTTCCCTCATCCTTCATTTTTTTTGTTGTTGTTGTTTGGGAGTGCAGAATATTGGATTTCTTAGGAAACAGGGTTCCTATTTAACAAAAGATCGTTAGTACAGAATTTATCAGCTAAGCCAAAACTGGAACTAAGTATTTGACCAGATTGTTACATGGTGCATTTGTGAAACTTGTTGTTTGGATCATAAAACTAAGTTAAAATCTAGCCAGTAATAATGATATATTCCTTTGTTCTTCTGAGAGATAATTCCTAATAGTGTTTTTCCAGCTAGAAATGTAAAGGGTATTGTGTTGCATGTATACTATAAGAGGCATATGAATATGGCAGGAGACAGAAAGAGGCCAGACTTTAAGGAGGTTAAGAGTAAACAGGAAGTGAAACATACAAGCGAGGTTATTAGGGGAAGTTAGAGACTCAAAAAAAGGAGAAGAGAAAGTAGGAACTTTTAGAAAATGAGTAAAGGAGACAAATGGGAAACTTTGGGGAAGATTTAAGGGGAGAGTTACATATGAAGTCAAAATTAATGAAAAAAATATGCAAGTCATAATATACTAAGTTTTTAATGCAATTTTGCTTTAATCTAGAGCCAGAAAGAATGAAGGTAGACGTTTTTATATGGAGCTAAAATCTAAATGGCCTTGTTTACTGCTTAAGATCATCCAATCCTACATGTCTTCTTCCCTGTCTAGAGTTAAAGCTGAGGCTCCCTGGTACTCTTTTTTTTTTTTTTTTTCATTTCATTAAAAAATTTTTTTTTTTTCTTTTGACTTATTGTCGAGATGAGGTCTCGCCAAGTTGCCCAGTGTGGTCTCGAACCCGTGGACTCAGGCAGTCCTCTCCCCTCGGCCTTCCAGAGTACTGGGATTATAGGCATGAGCCATCGTGTCTGGCCAGCTCCCTGTTATTCATGGAGATATATGTTAAATGAGTGCAATGTAGGGCTGAGAGAAAGTCACCGGGAACCTTTTTCAAGGTATAATTGACATTCAGTAAAATTCACTCTTTTTTTACATTTCTATGAGTTTTGCCAAATACATATAATCTTGTAGCCACTATCAGAAGCAAGGTAAAGAACCATAACACCCTTGCCCTCAATTCCTTCCTGCTCCTTTATAGACTCCTCCTCTGCCCGTGGTTTGGCAATTATTGATCTGTTATCTGTTCTAACATGTTTGTTTTTCCAGAATGTGGTATAAAGAGAATCCTGCAGTATATTAACTAGAGTCTGACTTTGTCCACTTAGCAATCATACATTTGTGCGTCATCTATATTGTAATATACATCAATAGTTTTTCAAATAAAAAGGACTTAGATAAGGAGGGACTTTGTTCGAAAGGATTGATGCAATAGGAGTAACACCTCAATTTCAAATATACACAAAATCAATAGGAAAAAGACTTTTTTTTTGTAAAGAAGTTAAAAAGTGCTAGTAAGAAACTTGCGGGTAAAAGTGTGATATAAAGAGAGCAGTGGCAAAACTGAGGAAACCACTCTTTGTGGTCAGAATAAGCTGTTTTTATCAAAATAAGAGTTAAGATGGGCTGTTGTATTAGTTAGTAGGTAGTTTTAGGGCCTGTGAGGATGGGGGAAGCAACCTAACAAAAGTTTGGCAGACAAAATGGACTGAAATGGGCAATTATGAATGTGATCATTTTTCTTTCTTTTTTTTAGTGCTAAATAATGTCTTTACGTCTTCACCAGCTGAAGTATATTTAAACTGTTGCCAATTTTTGTGTTATAATGAATAAAGCTGCTGTAAATACTCATAAAGGATTTTTGCAAATTCAAGTTTTTATTTTCCTCGTGTGAATACCTAGGGATTGGTAGCCAGAGCATATGGTGCATTTATGTTTACTGTAACAAACTGACAAACTGTTTTCCAAAGTGTGTCATTTTGCATTTCCAGTGATAATGCATGAAAATTCCAGTTGCATCCTTTTCTTAACAGCATTTTGGTTATTTTGTTTTGTTTGCCACTCTAACAAGCATGTAGTATAATGTGTGCATATGCTAAGCTCATTATGGTTGTAATTTGTATTTCTCAAATGACTGGTAATATGGAACATATTTTTTATACTTCCTTGTCATCCATATATTCTTTTTAGTCAAGTGCATATCAAATCTTTAATATATTCATATCATTTTTAATCTAATGTTCTTATTTTTGAAATTTGAGTTCTTAATATATTCTAGATACATCTTTTATTTTAGAAATGTTTTGCATGTGTTTTTCTGCCAATCCATCACTTGTCCTTTAATTCCCTTTGCAGGGTTTTTCAGAGCAGAGAGTTTTAATTATGTTGAAGTACAGTTTATCAATTAAAAAATATATACATTGGGTGCCAAAAAAATACAAATTTTAAGAGGTTTTATCTATGTATTACTTTTCAAAGTTGAATTAAATTATGGTCGTAATGTGTTTTATCTGTTCTTCAACTGTGCTTCTTCCATTTTCTTTGTCCTGCCTGTCGTATGGTAACACTAGCATTCATTTAACGCCATCTTTTGAGCGAATGTCATACTTAAGAAGTGTATTTTTTTTTTTTGGCATCCCCTGTATAAGAAATCTTTGCTTTATTCACATTCACAAAGAATTTATTTCTCTTTTTTATTCTTGTAGTTTTATAGGTCTAGACTTCATATTTGGGTCTGTGATTCATTTTGAGTTCATTTTCTTTTTTTTCTTTTGTTTCTTTTTTTTTTTTTTTTTTTCTTAGTTGGAGTCTCACTCTGTCGCCCAGAATGGAGTGCAGTGGCTGCTCCTGGCCCCCGCAGCCTCAACCCGCTGGGCTCCAGCGATCCTTCCGCCCAAGTAGCTGGAACTACAGGCGCGTGCTACCACGCCTGGCTAATTTTTGATTTATTGTAGAGATGAGGTCTTGCCAAGTTGCCCAGGCGGGTCTCGTATAAGGTATGATATGTGAGTTGAGGTTCACTATTTAGCATAAGGATACCCCATTGTTCCAGAACTAGATGTTGAAAAGCTATTAACCCTTCCCTACAGGATGACTTTCTACCTCTGTCAAATGTCGGTTGACCGTACATGTTTCGTTTTGTTCTGAAATCTCTTTTTTGTTTCATTGATTTATGTCAATCAATCCTTTTTTGTCAATACCACAATGTCTTTATTCCTAGTAGTTTGTAAGTTATTCAATCAGGTTTTGTGATATCCGAATCTGGCCTATTTAAACATTTTTAATCATTTTGACTATTCTAGTTCTTTTGCTTTTCTATGTAATTTTAAAATTGTCTTATTTCTGCAAAATAAAAATCATACCACATTGTTTATCAAAGTTTCATTGAATCTGTAATCTGGGGGTAATTGACATAATAGCAATATTGAATATTCCAGTCTATGAACATCTTATATCTCCTTATTAATTAAAGTCTTTTTTGACTTAAATTACTTATCCCTATTTTTTGTAGATTCTGGCATACTGATCCAACATGTTTTGATAGATGTATAATTATTTTGTATTATTATAAATGGTACTCTTTTCCTATTTTAATTTCTACTTGATAATTGAAAGTATACAGAAATACGGTTGATTTTTATATTTAATATTATATCCTATGACTTTACTAAATTTGTTTATTCCATTAGCCTTTTGGTAGATTCCTTAAAATTTTGTATGCATGAAATCTGATAGTCCTGACGGCACGTGTGGTTGCACTTTTTATTTCTTTGTCAGGTATTTTACTTGTCTTTCAAACTGTGTTGTCAGGTAACTTAGTTCTTCAAACTATGCTGTCTGTAAATAGAAACACATTTTTTTTTTCCAATAAGCATGACTTTTATTTCTCTTATTTTGTCTTGTTGCCCCTGATAACACCTCCAGTAAAATGTTAAGTTGGATGACTTTGTTCCTGATCACTGGGGGAAAGCATTCAGCTTTCACCATTAGGTATGATGCTAGCTGTAGTTTTTCTGTAGATGCCCTTTGTAGGGTTAAGGAAGGTCCTTCCACTCCTAGTTCACTGTGAGTTGTTCTTATGGATGAATATTAGATTTTTCAATGCCTTTGCTGCATTTACTGAGATGTCATATATTTTTCCATTCTTTTACTCTGTTACTATTATGAATTATAATGATTTGTTGTCTAATGTTTTCCTCAGTACTTCTAACCCGGTTTCTTACTACGGAGGTAAATCTTGATTGTTTGTGTTTCTTTTTCATTCTGATTTCTACACTTTTTGTTTGTTACTTCTCATTTACTCTTATTCCAATAGCTGGAAGATTCCCTGGTTGGAAAAATGTAGTTTTCATTATCTCTGGCTTTTCTTGGGTCATGACTATCATTTATGGACCAGGACCATTGAGAAGTGGTTGGCAGTAGGAGAGTCGAAATACACGTGAGCTTAGAGTAGATTTTATGCTGAATTTGTCTCTCTTCGTGAGATTGAGATTCTGATATTTGTATTTTACAGGGAATATTCTCCAAAGAAAATGCCTAGCGGTGGTAACTCCTGTAACTCTTGTCAAGATTTATTGTTGCTTTTTCATCATTGCAGTCCTGACTGCGAGTGTGTGTGCACTTTCTATCGTTTTGTCAGGTATGCTATTTATTCTTCAAACTCTACAATATACTCTACACATTTATTTTGCCAAAAAATATTCATTGTGCTTCCTTATGTGCCAGTCACTGTGTAAAGTGCTTGAGGTATGTCAGTAGATGAAACACAAAAAATTCCTTGTTTTCCTGGAACTTACATTCTAGCAGGAAGACGTGGGTAATAATAGATAAGGGTAGAGGTGGAACAGGCTGCAGCAGGGTAACCAAGATAAGCTGTTGTGGGAAGATGACATTTCAGCAACCTTTCAAAAGAGATGAAACAATCATGTGTCTACCTGGGGAAATGATTTCAGACACAGATCTAGTAGATCAGAAGCCCTAGAGAAAAATCTCCCTGGTTGGAGATTTCATCAAATTATTTCCATTAATCAAAGCTAAGCCCTTTTAGGAATTTACCAGTAAGTAAATATTTTTTATTTTCTCACATTTATGAAGCAATGCAGGAGAAGACTGAAAAACATTGAGGAATAGCAAGGAGGCTACTGTGACTAAAGCAGAATGAGGATAGAGAAGAAATGTATAAGAGGGGATCAGGAAGGTCTTGTAGGTCAGCTAAAGATTTTGGCTTTTACTGTCAGTGCAATAGGCAGATTAGGGTGAGGGAAGTTGTAGGAAAGAAATGTTATGATCTACCTTTCACTGTAGAATAATCAAGTGACTGCTATATTGAGGAGAGGTTGTTAGAAGACAAAGTAGAAGCAAGGAGACCTATTCAGGAAATCTGGTAAATATTTAGATGAGACAGGAGAATGGCTTAGGCCTGATGATAACAGTGTAGGTCGGGCAGGGAGGTCAGAGTCTGGATGTTTTGAAAGTTGAGCCAACAGTGTTTCCTATCAGATTGGAGATGATGTCTAAGAAAGAGAACAGTCCAAAGATAAATTTGACTTTTCTTTTGAGCCTTGGCAAGGATACAGTTGACATCCATTGATATAAGATAGCCTATGGGTATATGAATTCTATTGATGGAGCTCTTTCTTGACATGTCTCTTTCAGAATTTTTATTCAATTAAAAAATGCAGTGAGACCTCTACTTAAAATGCTATAAGGCTTTTCTGGTTTTTAGCGCTTGTGTGTTCTACTTAAGTGATGGAGAATGCACGAATGTATAGGAGAACTGTATACTTAAATTCTCATCCCTTGTATATAGAGGCAACAGGTCCATAGCATGACTTGTTGAAAGGAAGAAGGGCTGATATGAAGGAGAATGTGGAAAAAGGGAATCTATATGATCCTAGGAAAGAATAGTACAGTACTATAGAAGTTGATGCTATAGAAATGGATTTTTTTTAAACCACTATTGTCAGTGTCCACTTCAGAAAATCAGCGGTTCAAGTACCCAGTTGTAAGATCACTGGACTGATAACTGTTGTGCTCATGATAATACCCTTAGTGATGAGTTAGGAAAGTAGCAATCAAATATACATACTTCACACTGACCTCAAGATGGTATTAAGATAAACAGGTAGAAGGTGAGAAAATCATTTATTATAATTCATTGTGATTGTCTAACTTTTAGTGAGAAAGGAAGAAGTGGTCTTGAAGCACACTATGCATGCTTCTTGCCCAGAAAGTTGGATTGGATTTGGAAGTAAATGTTTTCATTTTTCTGACGATACAAGAAATTGGACATTCAGTCAAACCTTCTGTGCCTCGTTTGAAGCCAACCTTGCTCAGTTTGAAACTCTGGAAGAACTGGTAAGAAATTGTTTTTTTGGATCATGATTGCTGTTGAATGCTTCGCTTCCTGATGTGGATAGGCTGCATAGGATTAAAGCTGAAATACGAAGCAGGATGCATCCCAGTCAGAATTTGGGGCCTGAGATGTGTATTGGTGCCTAGCATTTGTCAAGGGTATATCCTCTGCCTGGAACCCTAGGAAGCATTTTAGGTACATTTTCTCATGTAATCCTCATAGTTAACTCGCAAAGTTAGGTATATTTCCCTTATTCTATTAAGGACAAATGTAATCACATAATTTGTCATCTAAATTGCAACATTTTGAATATTGAAAGTGGATATTAAATTATGATAAAACGGCAGGCATAAACTGAGGCTTTTGGGGATATATGATCACTTAAAGTTAAGTAATTTAGGATCAGAGACATTAAATTATTTAAACCGAGAATTGAGAACTACTGTAACTCTGAAGTTTATGCTTTTCAGTTATACTCTGGTGCCATCCAAAAAGAGAAGGTATAGGGAAGAGAGCCTCAAGATTAATATGAAAGAGATGCATAGTGTTACTTTTTTGTTTTATAATAGTTTTTCCTGAGACGATACAAAGGCCTTTCTGACCATTGGATTGGCCTTAGCAGAGAATCGTCACATCATGTTTGGAAGTGGATGGACAACACTGAATATAATGTCTCGTAAGTTCTGAGTCTTCTTTTCCTTCTACCATGTTTATGTGTTGTTATATGTGTGAGTTATATTTATGAGATGAGAAATGTAATATCATGGAAAGCCTACTGCGATATGAGGCAAGAAATATAAATCCTTTTTATGCTCTTTCATTTATTAGCTGTGCCTTAGGGAAAACTTTACTCACTGTGATTTCAGTTAAAGTCTTTAACATGATGGTGACATTTGACATAGTTATTGCACTTTCATCCACTGATTTAAAGTTTTTCATTGCTGAAATTACTTTTTAAAATGTGGACCGAACAGCTGATGTCCAGCAAAGGTTCTGCAGTCTTAAGAAGCCACTCAGGAACTGATATCCACAAGAT
Organism: Tarsius wallacei; assembly: GCA_963574415.1. Lineage (NCBI taxonomy): Eukaryota > Metazoa > Chordata > Mammalia > Primates > Tarsiidae > Tarsius > Tarsius wallacei. Next base: position 13,965 of record CAUYQG010242294.1, read on the forward strand.
TCTGAAGCCTACTCTTCCAGCTGCTGCTTCTATGCATAAGAGGAAAGTCTCTGGGAAACACATGAAAATGACTTCTAAAGTTTTATCAACCAGAAAGAACCTAGTAACAGTTCTTTAGATTGTGAACATTTCAATGGAATCTTTTCAATGTAATCATTATTACATTGAAGCAGATAAAATGTAGGGACCAAGTCATTTCCATTAATCAAAGCTAAGCCCTTTGAGGAATTTATCTGTTAAGTAAATATATTTTATTTTTCCACCTTTATAAAACAGTTCAAGAGAAGGCTGAAAATAACCTTTACTGAAGGCAACTGTCAGCAGTTTATTTGGGTACAACAAGAAGCACTGGTTAAATACCTAATCAACAACATAACTTGTTTGGTATAGACGAATGATAAACTTGTGATTTTCTAGCATGGACCTTGAGAATATAAAGGAAACCAAATATGGAAATGGCGTATATTACTAAGAGGCAATATTTTTGACAGACTTTTGCTTTTCTCTTACTCATATTTTTAAAAAAGTATAGAGGGAATGCTGATGATTATGGGGAGGAATAAATGTATCTGTCCAACTTATGAATTTTTAATATTTTTGTTTTTTGTTTTAGGTTTGCTATTAGAGGAGTTGGAGAATGTGCCTACCTGAATGAAAATGGAATCAGTAGTGCCAGCACCTACACAGATAGGAAATGGATTTGTAGCAAGCCAAACAGTTATGTCAGTGGGTGCTCAATTAGAAACCCTTTATAGAAGCTCTATGGATGCATTGTAAATTGTTATATACAGTTGCTGCTTTATCAGAATGTATCAGTTATAATTGTTATCAATTATAATTGGTCTGTCACTTTAAAAATTTTTGCTAACACATCCAGAATTCTCTATTTATTTTGTACTATGTAATTTAAAACATTGGGACTATGACAAAGTATTTTTTACTCTTTAATTCTCAATGTCTGTGTTTTAAATTACAGTGTGCTAATGAAAGTATCAAAAAATACCATTCTTTATTTTGCCTTGTATTGGATTTAAAATCCTGCTTTTATCCCAGATAAAATCATAGTTAGTTACTTAACTCTTTAAGTATTCAGCCTGATGTCACAGCTGCTTATATATTA
>CAUYQG010242298.1:0-14414 GCA_963574415.1 Tarsius wallacei
AAAGAAAAGGTAAGTCAAGAAGATTTCATGGAGACCTTCGGACCTGCACTGGGGTTAAAGGATAGACAACAGCCAGCCAGGTGGCAGGAGAGGCCAGAGGCAAAAGTTTATCATTAGGAAAGAATGCGTGGGAACAGAGAGAGAGAGAGAGAGAGAGAGAGAGAGAGAGTTAGTTGAGGCTGGGTGCAGTCATTCATGCCTATAATCCCAGCTTTTTGGAAGGCCAAGGTGAGAGGATTGGTTGAGCCCAAGAGTTCAAGACCAGCCTGGGCAAAATGGCAAGATCTCAACTCTACCCCACCAAAATTAGCCAGGCATGGTGACACGTGCCTGTAGTCCCAGCTACTCAGGAGGTTGAGGTGGAAGGATTGCCTGAGCCCAGGAGGTCAAGGCAGCAGTGAGCGGTGATCATACCATTACTCTTCAGCTTGGGCAACAGTGAGATCATGACTAAAAAAAAAAAAAGGAGTTGAATCACAAACAGTTTCTTTCTTCTTCAGGAGTGTTTCCAATGAAGGAGACAGACATGGCCATCATAAATACTCTATCCTAAACATGCTAAGTGCATTCTCGCCCATGACCCTCAAAATAGTCCTATTAGATTGGGGCTCCTATTGCCCCATCTAAGAAATGAAGTAACTGAATGCTGACTGGATCTGCAGACTGCTCTGTTACATAGCTAGGAAGTGCCAGAGTCTTCAAGACCCCAGAGCTGGAGCTCTTCATTGCTATCTTTTTCTTTGTTTTCATTTTTAGAGACAAGGTCTTTCTCTGTCACCCAGGCAGGGGTACAGTGGTACAATCATAGCTCACTGCAGCACCAAACTCCTGGGCTCAAGCGATCCTCCCACTTTAGTCTCCCAAGTAACTGGGACTACAGGTGCACACCATCACACCTGGCTCATTTTAATCTTTTTTTTTTCCAGGCACAGTGGCTCATGCTTATAATCCCAGCACTTTGGGAGGCCGAGGTGAGAGGATTGCCTGAACCCATGGGTTTGAGACCAGACTGGGCAATTTGGCGAGACCTCATCTCTACAAAAAATCAAAAAAATTTGCTGGACATGGTAGTTCCAGCTACTTGGAAGACTGAGGCGGAAGGATCGCCGGAGCCCAGCAGGACAAGGCTGTGGTGGCCGTGAGCATGCCACTGCATGCCAGTCTGGGCAGCAGAGTGAGACTCCAACTCAAAACAAACAAAACAAAAAGCCAAGTAGCTGGAACTACAGGTGCATGCCACTACACCCGGCGAATTTTTTGATTTATTGTAGAGATGAGGTCTCGTCAAGTTGCCCAGACTGATCTTGAATCCCTGGGATCAGACAGTCCTCTCACCTCTGCCTCTCAAAGTGCTGGGATTACAAGCGTGAGCCACCGTGCCTCGATTGATTCACTCTTTCAAAAAAGTTTTAATTTTTAAATTTTTTCTAGAGATAGGGTCTTGTTATGTTGCTCAGGCTGGCAACAAAACATTACTCTTGGCCTCTGCCCTCCAGACAGAGTGAGACTCCAACTCAAAACAAAAAAAGAGTTTTTCCCATTTTCCATCTCTTTGTTTCTTTTTTCTTTTCTTTCTTTTTTTCTTTTTCTTTTTTTTTGAGTAAGGGTCTCACTCTGTCACTCACACCAGAGAGAGGGCAGTGACCTCCCGGGCTCGAGCAATCCTCCCCCCTCAGCCTTCCAAAGTGCTGGGATTACAGGCATAGGCCACCGTACCTGGCCCATCTCTTATTTCTTATACTTCAGTACATTGTTTGGTTTTTTTAGGTTAGAAAATATAGTTTATTTAAAAGCAAGTTAGAGAGAGGGAAAGATTCACTTCCCCAAGGTGGTGGAAGGGGCCAAAGCCAGGAAGCATGGTGACAGACATAGCTCAAAGAGCACATGGCCACAAGACAGTCTAGCAAGGGAATGGAGAAAGTTTTTTTCAAATTTTTCATTTCCATGAGCTCTTCTGTAAACTGACATATACATGCCAATATATATGTTATATATTAACATGTAACAAGTTCTTTCTTATTAACTGAGATATAATTGTTTATTTTATATATTATATATAATTAATATATGTCAGTTAATAAGAAAGGTTGTTATATATAGTATATATTATATAATTGCACGCATATTACACATATAAACATAGCTTATTCTTTGGGGCAAACTTTTATTAATATCTGTATGGGCACAATAAGAATTATTTCAAGGTTTTCCCTACATTGATCCTATTTTCTCCAGGTCCTTTTCCTCTACTTGTTTTATGTTGGAGGCTTTTCCTCAAACGTCTGGGACCTTTGGTTGTCTGTTCATTTTTAAAAGTGAGCCAGGTGTGGTGGCTCACACCTGTAATCTCAGCACTTTGGGAAGTGGAGACAAGAGGATTGCTTGAACCCGGGGGTTCAAGACCAGCCTGGGAAACTTGGCGAAAACTCATCTCTGCAATAAATTTAAAAATTAGCTGGGTATGGTGGTGTGTGCCTGTAGTCCCAGCTGCTTGGGTGGCTGAGACGGAAGGAATGCTTGAGTTCATCATATTAAGGTTATGGTAGCCATGAGCCACTGCACTCCAGCCTAGGTGACAAAGTGGGACCCTGACTCAAAAAAAAAGAAGTGAGGCTCTATGGAATGGGGGAGAACTGGGAGTCCAATCATTCTGGGAACAGATGTTTGGTTCCATATCTAGTGCCGTCTTGTGGACTTGATGCCTATAAGTAGTTAGCCTCTGAGGGGTTTGTCAGAGCTAATTAGCTTGCTTTTCATTAGCATTTCAGATTTTTGTTCCTTAAATTGTTACTTTCTTCATCCTGCTAAGTCAATTATCACTTTTCCATCCAATTTCCTTTTTCTATAAATTTATTAAAATCTCATTTCTTCTCTTGTGTTTCTTTTGTCCTTCTGGGTTATTAACTTTTTTTTTTTTTTTTTTTGAGTTGGAGTCTCACTCTGTCGCCCAGACTGGAGTGCAGTGGCCGCTCCCGGCCACCGCAGCCTTGACCTGCTGGGCTTCGGCGATCCTTCTGCCTCAGCCTTCCGAGTAGCCGGAACTACAGGCGCGCGCTACCACACCCGGCTAATTTTTTGATTTATTGTAGAGATGAGGTCTCGCTTGCCCAGGCGGGTCTCGAACCCTCAGGCTCAGGCAATCCACTCACCTCAGCCTCCCAAGGTGCGGGATTACAGGCTGAGCCACCGAGCCCGGCTGGTTATTAACTTTTTAAAAGTTCTAAACTAAACCCAGTTGCGTGCACCTGTAGTTTCAGCTACTTGAGAGGCTGAGGCAGGAGACTCGCTCGAAGCCAGGAGTTTGAGGTCATTCTGGGCAACAAAGCTCAACCCTGTGTCTAAAAAAAACAATAACAAAACAACTTTTTTAAAAAGTTGATTTCTAACCTTTTTATTTATCTCTTATCCAGACCAAGGATAGGACAAGGGTTGATGACAAAGGGTATAATTTATCCCACTTATATTAGGTATATATTTATGATTTTGCTTTTAAAAAAAGTTTTCTTCTTTTCACTGCTCATGATGTTCTAAGTAGTAGTAGAATAAGTTTAAAAAAAAATTTTTTTTTTTTTGAGTCGGAGTCTCACTCCGTCGCCCAGACTGGAGTGCAGTGGCTGCTCCTGGCCACCGCAGCCTTGACCTGCTGGGCTCTGGCGATCCTTCTGTCTCAGCCTTCCAAGTAGCTGGAACTACAGGCGTGCGCTGCCAAGCCCAGCTAATTTTTTGATTTATTGTAGAGATGAGGTCTCGCCAAGTTGCCCAGGTGGGTCTCAAACACGCAGGCTTAGGCAATTTACTCACCTCGGCCTCCCAAAGCACTGGGATTACAGGCTGAGCCACCGAGCCCGGCCTTAATTTTTAAAGTTTTTGTAGAGACAGGGTCTCGCTATGTTGCCCAGGCTAGTCTCAAACTTCTAGGCTCAAGCGATCCTCCCACCACAGCCTCCCAAAAGTGCTGAGATTACACGCGTGTGCCACCATGCCCCACTAAAATACATTTTTGAAATGTCATTTTTTTGTAATGTGGAAAAAAATTTGTGGGAAAACTTATTACATGCTACAAGTGTGAGAAATGACTATCAAAAGTAGTAAATTTTGTAGAGTAATCCAACTATCATGTATCAATTTTTAATGTTTAAGTTCAAGGGTGGGGAAATGCTAATTAATTAGGTAAATATATTCATGACTGAGACTGTAATTTACTTAATGTTTCTTTTATCATCTCCCAAACCTAGGAGTAACTTTGACTTTATTAGACTGGTGGCAATCATCTGTAATCACTTGTAATCATCTGATTACAAACTTATTCAAGCTGTTGGCTCTCACTGTGACTGTGTTATTTCCATCATCAAAACATGTTTTTTAAAATGGAAGAAAGCGTGGCTTTGTTGCAATATGATACTATTGCACAGATATCAAGGCTTGGCCATCATAACCAGATCCATCTTTATAATGCTTGGCTCATTTTAGGATATTATGGTATCTGGCAAAAAAAATTGTTTAATGTAATTGTTTAATAATGCTTAGAAAATGAAATCCAACCTTCCATTAAAGGCTTTTGTGGCCAGGGGTAGTGTCTCAAGCCTGTAATCCTAGCACTTTGGAAGGTCAAGGCGAGAGGATTGCCTGAGCTCAGGAGTTTGAGATGGGCCTGGGCAACTTGATGAGACCTCGTCTCCACAATGAATAAAAAAATAAGCCGGGCATGGTAGCATGTGCCTGTAGTTCCAGTTACTTGGAAGGCTGAGGCAGAAGGATCGCCTGAGCCCAGCAGGTCGTTACTGCAGTGGCCTGAGCAACAAAGTGAGACTCCAACTTAAAATAAATAAATAAATAAAAATTAAAAATTAAAGGCTTTTCTAGGATATCAGATGAGATTCTCAAATTCCAAAAGAAGTAGACAATGAGTAGAGATATCATTGGTATTTGAGTCTAGGGACAAAAAGTTCTAGAAATCCTACAAAAGAAAATAGAAGGCTTTCCTATTTCTTTTACATTTCAGATAGTTTTGTATTATACTGTCATATCAGTTAGAAATCACATGAAAAAAGAAAAATCCTAAGGACATCGAATTTGCCCCATAGTCTTATAATTCATATCAATTTCAAACACCAATTCTTTTTAAAATATTGGGTTTTACTTTACTTTTGTTTCTCTGTAACTTTGACCTATTTATTTATTTATTTATTTATTTATTTATTAGGAGTCTCACTCTGTTGCCCAGGCTGGAGGGTAGTGGCACACTCACGGCCACTGCAGTCTCGACCTGCTGGGCTCAGGTGATCCTTCTGCCTCAGCCTTCCAAGTAACTGGAACCACAGGGGCGTACCACCATACCCAGCTAATTTTTATATTTATTGTAGAGACGAGATCTCACCAAGTTGCCCAGGCTGTTCTCAAACCCCTGGACTCAGGCAATCCTTTCAGCTCTGCCTCCCAAAGTGCTGGGATTACAGGCATGAGCCACGATGCCCGGCAGATCCATTTCATTTATGCTTCCTTTATGCTACTTCCTGGCTGTTGTACATTCTCAATCCTATCATTTAACTTTTCTTTTTTTTCAAGGATAATTTTTAACCAATAAAGGCCTCAGCAAACATTCCTTTTTGTCATTCTTTCTATAATCTCATAAAATAAGGAGCATGGGCCAAATAAGGTTAGAACGTCAACTAATAATTCCTGAATATTAAGTGTCTTATTTGTATTGTTATTTAATCTTCATAAAATCCATGAATGGAAAATATTGTCACCTGATGAATAATCTGAGGTCTAGAGAAAAACAAAATAACTTGTTCAGAAATCATGCATCTAGCTTTGCGTAATAGTCCTTATTAAAACACCAGCCTTGTTAACCATAGTGAGACCCCATGTCTACAAAAATAAAAAAAAAATTAGCCAGGTGTGGTGGCACAGGCCTTTAGGCCCATCTACTCTAGAGGCTGAGGCTGAAGGATTGCTTGAGCCCAGGAAGTCACAACTGCAGTGAGCTGTGATGAAGCCACTATACACCAGCCTGGGCAGTAGAGCAAGATCCTGTCTCTACAGAACAAAAATCTGCCTATTGTGTATGTATGGTTTGTTTTTTTTTAACTATTGCCTAATTAGAGTTAGAAGAGTCTCCATCAATAAGCCCCTTTGCCCCTCCCTGATGTCGTAGTACCATGTGTTTATTTTTATGTTTGGTTGGGTCTTTTTTTTTTGTTTTGAGTCAGTGTCTCTGTTGTGCAGGCTGGAGTGCAGTGGCATGATCATGGCCTACTGCAGCCTTGACCTCCTAGACTCAGGCAATCCTTCTGCCTTGGCCTCTCAAGTAGCTGGGACTACAGGTGTGCACCACCACACACAGTTGTTTGTTTGTTTATTTTGTAGAGACAAGGTCTCACTATGTTGTCCACGCTGGTATGGAAGAACTACTGGGCCCAAGTGATCCTCCCATTTCAGCCTCCCAAAGTTCTGGGATTATAGGCATGAGCCACCGTGTCCTGCTGTTTTTTGTTTTTTGTTTTTTGTTTTGAGTTGGAGTCTCACTCTGTCACCCAGACTGGAGTGCAGTGGCTGCTCCCGGCCACCACAGCCTCGACCTGCTGGGCTCCGGCGATCCTTCCGCCTCAGCCTTCCAAGTAGCCAGAACTACAGGTGCGCGCTATCACACCCGGCTAGTTTTTGATTTATTGTAGAGAAGAGGTCTTGCCAAGTTGCCCGGGTGGGTCTCGAACCCGCGGGCTCAGGCAATCCTCTCGCCTCGGCCTCCCAAAGTGCTGGGATTACAGGCTGAGCCACCGAGCCCGGCCTGTTTTTTTTTTAATTAGAGTTCCGGGGGTGGGAGCGTGAGGGGGAAGGATCTCACTGTGTTGTCTCACGCAAGGAATCCTCCTTTCTTGGCTGTGTGTGTGTGTGTGTGTGTGTGTGTGTGTGTGGTGTCTGGGATTTGTTTATTATCTGATAGGAGGTCTGGTACAGTGGCTCATGCCTATAATCCCAGCACTTTGGGAGGCCAAGGCAGGAGGACCGCTTGAGCCCAGGAGTTCTAGACCAGCCTCGGCAACATAGCAAGACCCTGTCTCTCTTTAAAAAAAAAAAAAAAATGTGGCTCAGATGTGGGCGGGGTACAGACAAATAAGGCTGGCCATGAGGTGAAGTTGAGGGACACAGTCAGAGACGTAAAGGTTCATGCTATCATGTGATGGAAATTTCTCATGCTAAAAAGATTGTAAAAGTAAGTAACCACAAAAATAGAATTAGAATTAAATGGATGTAAGAAGAGAGAAGAAAAAAAAAAACCATAAGTGTGCAGTGACATTCAGCTTTGCAATTCAATCACTTTTCAGCTCTTCATTTATCTACATTTAGAAGCAATCTTGTAGTCCATGCCCTGAGCTGACTTCACATGAATGGACACATAGACACTTTCAAATCTTATTTAAGTAAAAAGGAAATTTGTTCTCACAGAATTGTCAAGATCCCAAGCTGCTCTTTTGGGCCTGAGCCATACCTCTCTGTTTAAAATAAAGTATCAAGACTTTACTCTTAGGGATCATTTCTATAGTTCGTTTCACAGGAAGTTTCTCTGAGCATGCGGAATACCAGAAATCCAGGAGGAAGCTCTTGCTGCTTCCTTGCAACTGCCATTTGCTAACGTTTTTGTTTTTCTTTTCTTTTCTTTTCTGCTCTCTCTCTCTTTGAGGGGCAATGTCATTTGCTATTGATAATGAGTCTTCTCTTCGTCTGGGAGAGTAAGAGAGAAAGGATACAGTCTGATAGTTCCCATTTTAAAAATAATAAAATAGCTGGGCACAGTGGCTCACGCCCGTAATCCCAGCACTTTGGGAGGATCATCTGAGCCCAGGAGGTCAAGACCAGCCTGGGCAATATAGCGAGACCGCATCTCTATAAAAAATTTTTAAAAAAATAGCCAAGCGTGGTGGTGCATGCTTGTAAACCTAGCTACTTGGGAGGCTGAGGCAGAAGGATCACCTGAGCCTAGCTGATAGAGTGAGACCCTGATCAAATCAAATAATAAAATAAATTAACTAATAAAAATAAAATAAAATAATACAAAGTATGATCCCAATTCTTGATTAAATAGATGACTTAGACACTGATTTGTCAAGTACTTCGGCCTTTTTCTTTTCTTCTCTGAGCTCCATTTAGCGTAGCTATTTTACTATTTGCTTATTCTAACTTCTAAGTGGCAGGAAGAGACCACACTGCTTAAGCCAGTCAATTTCCCCCTTTCCAGCAGCTCTGTGAAAAGGAGGCAGGTGGTGCTTTTGATGAACAGAATGGTCAGTTTCAGGACCAGCCCGGCCTCTTTCCCAACTTGCACCGAACCGAACTGGGGTAAGTTAAGTCTATCTTGAACGTGAAGGAGTTAAAACACCACCCCTCTTGAGAAGAGCAGTTTGGCACAGTGACTGGTTTAAACCAGTTGGCACCTGTCACAAGATGTTCTCACCACCACCCACCCTCTGGTTTCAAAGGCAGACTTGTTGACATTTTCGAAAGCTCCAGAGCTGGAGGCATGCCAGGAAGTGCTCCTTACATGGTGCCCAGTGTGGGCCTTGAATGTATTGGGAAACCTCCAGGAGGTTCTGGGAGTTAAGATCTGGGCAAAGGAATATTGTGCTTAGAACTGGAGCCAGAGACGTCAAAAGGAGAGTATTAGACCAGGACGAAGGGCTGTTCCACCAGCTGAGGCAGAAGGTCAGAGAGCCGGGCTAGAATGGAGTTCGAGGCCAGGGCTGTTCCTTTTAGATGCATTTTAACAGAGGGGAAAATAGGATTGGTTTGTACATCTTGGACGTGTATACCAACCCACTCCCACAAATATAAGACCGTGGACCTAAGGAAATAAACTCAGGCAAAAATTCATATAAGTAGAGAATTTATTTGGGCCAAATTCAAAGACTGCAAACTAGGAGGCACAGATTCAAGTTGCCCTGAATATATGCTCCACTTAGCAGCCTCTACAGCGGGTTTTGAAAGGAAAAAGAAGGGGCAGTTCTTACATTGGTTCGTCAAAATAACATAAGCTATTAACTGGCTATACATTGTCCTTTATATCACAAATTCCAGTAACATAAAAGATAATAGGTGAGAGCCACATTGTGCAACTTTGGGATAACATTTTGGGAAATGGATCAGCTAGTGTAAAAACTACAGGGAAAGAAAGAAAGAGCAAAACGCCTTGAAGCAATTGTCCCCAGGCATGGGGGGTGGGGGGCGGCGCATGCCTAAAGTCTCAGATTCTTGTATCTCTGAGCCTGATACAGTCTGCATACCTCACATAGCTCAGCTACTATTCTTTCTCGAAACAAAATGTCAAACATTGTTCTATGGGATGCCTTCCAAGCCTAAAACCCCTCTCAAATGGGTGATCTGACGTTCTTCTACATATGTGATTGTGGTGATCAATTTTATGTATCAACTTAGCTAGGCTAGAGTACTCAGTTATTCAATCTTAACACCAATCTGTGTTGCTAGGAAGGTACAGTACAGGCACTTTGTGGATGTGATTAAAGTTCATAATCAGTAGACTAAGTAAAGGAGATTATCACAGATAATCTGGGTGGGTCTGGTTCAATCAGTTGAAAGACCTGAAAAGTAGAACGTGTTTTCCAGAAGGAATTCTGCTTTAGATTGTATTTTGAGCTCATGCTTGAGTTCTAACCTGCCTTTTCTGATGGTCTCTGTTCTACAGATTTCAGACTTGCCTAGCCAGCTCCTACAGTTGTTTGTCAATTCCTTGCTCTAAACCCCTTTAATATATACATCCTACTGGTTTTAGTTCTCTGGTTGAGCCCTGATACAGTGATTGAGCATAAAAATGTGTAAGTAGTTTTGTGTACAATTTTTTGTTTGTTTTTGCCTTGAGACAGGGTCTTGCTATGTTGTCCAGACTGGGCTCAAGTGATCCTCTCACCTCAGCCTACCAAGTAGCTGGGAATACAGTGGTCACCATTTCAAATTATTTATTTATTTTGAGTATTATGTACAATTTGTACTCCATATTTTAACAATAGTAATACAGATAATAGCAAATAGCAAAAACAAATACAATATTTTTGTGCATATATATATGTGTGTGTAGGTATACAAAATTTTTTTTTGAGTCGGAGTCTTACTCTGCCGTCCAGACTGGAGTGCAGTGGTATGCTGCTCACGACCACTGCAACCATGACCTGCTGGGCTCAGGCGATCCTTCCACCTCAGTCTTCCCAGTAGCTGGAACTATAGGCATGTACCACCATGCCCGGCTAATTTTTTTGACTTATTGTAGAGATGAGGTCTTGCCAAGTTGCCCGGGCTGATCTCGAACCCTGTGGGCTCGGGCAATCCTCTCGCCCCCGCATCCCAAAGTTCTGGGATTACAAACTAGCGACTGCACCCCGCCGAGGCTCAGCATCTTAAAGAAAAAAGGATGAATCAGGAGAGGAGTGATTACAAAAGTTGTTTGTCAGGAATTCTCATGGGTTTACAGAAATGACATTGGTTAGTATTGACTATATACTGTTGACATAAACGGTACATAGCATTTTATGGCTACTTGGTGTCAGTCTGACGCCTCCTAGCCATTGGCTTCAAGAGGAAATTACTTAGTTCAAGGAGGAGCAAGACAAAAACGCTGTTACATTTTTAATGCCTCTCTGGGCCTGATAATTTAAAGGAGTTTGCTGTGGGGGAAAAATTGTGTGTGTGTGTGTGTGTCTGTGTGTGTATGTTCTCAGTCTCTTTTTTCTGTCTCAGTTTCTCTTCAGTGACAGGTCAAGTTTAAGAATAGGACTCATCTCTCTCTTTTTCTATTTTGGATACTCATTTCTTTTAGTTAGTCTTCCATCTTATCAGGCGCTTATTAAAATATTTGTATTTTCTCCTTTGACTTCTCTCCCTATGAGTTTTCTTACTTTAAATTGCAGTTGTCATGTCCTAAACCATTTACCTCCAGATTTTTTTTGATAACATGCTTCTCAATAAAAAGAATTTTACCATGTACTCTAATATATATGTATTATTATATATATATATATTTTTGTTTGTTTGTTTGTTTGTTTTGAGTCAGAGTCTCACTCCGTGGCCCAGACTGGAGCGCAGTGGCCGCTCCTGGCCACCGCAGCCTCGACTTGCTGGGCTCCGCGATCCTTCCGCCTCAGCCTTCCAAGTAGCTGGAACTACAAGCGCTTGCTACCACGCCCGGATCTTTTTTGATTTATTGTAGAGATGAGGTCTCGCCAAGTTGCCCAGGCAGGTCTCGAACCCGCGGGCTCAGGCAATCCACTCACGTATTATTATATTTTTACATATATATCAAGTTTATACTGTTATATAAAAATTTTTAAAAACACAAAAACAAAAAGGAAAATGTCGAAGTTAAAAAGTTAGTGCAAATAGGGGTTCTAATGTTCTCTTCCTGTACCCGAAGAGTCATCTTTCATTTATCTCACTTTGAGGTCACTCAAAGTATTACCCAACAGGTGTACAAAGATGATTCAGGGATTCACACTGTTAAAGACAGTAATGATGGCTGTTTCAATTTTTATTTTTAAATTCTCAACAAACAAAATACGTATTTAAGCTTTTTCTCTTTATACTGGAACTTTTTGGGAACTTCCAAGAGTGCGCTGAGTGAGCATTTAGAACAGTTAATACAGATCAGCTAAATGTGCCCACAGTTTAGTCACTCTTGATTTATCACGAAACACTGCTAACCACAGTCACAGTCTTGACACAGCTTTTGATGATTTTTATTCTTAGCCATATGACCTTTAGTTTATATCCCAAATGGACTGACTGACTTAAAATAGGAAGCAGAGGCTGGGCTCGGTGGCTCAGCCTATAATCCCAGCACTTTGGGAGGCCGAGGCAAGTAGATTGCCTGAGCCTGTAGTAGGGGTTCGAGACCAGCCCAGGCAACTTGGCGAGACCTTGTCTCTACAATAAATTAAAAAAAAAAAAAAAGCCGGGCATGGTAGTACGCGCCTATAGTTCCGGCTACTTGGAAGGCTGAGGCGGAAGGATCGCAGGAGCCCAGCAGGTCAACACTGGAGTGGCCATGAGTGTGCCACTGCACTCCAGCCTGGGCGACGGAATGAGACTCTGACTCAATCAAAACAAAATAAAATAGGAAGCAAAAGGAAACTACCATTAAAAAGCTAATTAATGAAAGGCATTTAAGCTGATCATTCTTTTTTTTTTTGAGTTGGAGTCTCACTCCGTCGCCCAGGTTGGAGTGCAGTGGCACACTCACCGCCACTCCAGCGTCGACCTGCTGGACTCCAGCAATCCTTCCGCCTCAGCCTTCCAAGTAGCCAGAACTACAGGCACGCACTACCATGACCGGCTAGCTATTGTAGAGATGAGTTCTCACCATAATGGTCAGGCTGGTCTCGAACCCGCGGGCTCAGGCAATCCTCTCACCTTGGCCTCCCAAAGTGCTGGAATTACAGGCTGAGCCACCGAGACTGGCCTCATTCTGCATTTTTGCCACAGGTGATCCTCACTGCATCCATACATTGCACTTAGTTCATGATACAGAATATTAGAAGGAGAAATATAATGATGATTACACCCAATCTGGCTCCTTATTTTTTGGGAATTAAGATGAGCTAAATCTGCAATGTTTCTTTTACAAACAACAAGCTGAAACCTCTCATCATTTAGCAATAGGAGACACAACAATTACAAAAAACAACTTGATATTTTAAACAAAAATACAATAATTCTATGCATCAGTCAAGAAAGCAGTTTTTGTTTAGCTTTAATCCTGAAAAGTGTACATAATTTTTAATCTAGAAATGTAGAACTGCTATATACATTCCAAATCATGTTTTTCCTTATACAGTTGAAACAGTTTGTATCACATGTTAAATAGGAAAACATTAAAATTTGTCGAAAGAAAAAAATCAACTCGGGAAAAGTTTTTGGTATTTATAAATTGATTTTGACTTTCGTTAGATACAAAAATGAGGAATTATTCCTAAGTGAGCGCATGGTAGTAAAAGGAGTTCATGATTCAATAAAAGCAGAGACATCCTGCCCTAAACTTGTTTTGTTTGTTTGTTTGTTTGTTTGAATCGGGATCTTACTCTCACCCAGGCTGGAGTGCAGTGTCATGATCACCCATGCTCACTGCAGCCTCGACTTACTGGGTTCAGGCAATCCTTCCTCCTCAGCCTCCCCAGTAGCTGGGAATACAGGTGCGTGACACCACGCCTGGCTAAATTTTTTGTATTTTTTGTAGAGACGAGGTCTTGCTATGTTGCACAGGCTGGTCTCGAATTCCTGAGCTCCAGCAATCCTCCTGCCTCTGGTTTCCAGAGTCTTGGAATTACAGGCATGAGCCATCGCGCTCGGCCCCCTAAAACTGTTGTTTTGTTTGTTTTGTTTTTTTGAGTTGGAGTCTCACTCTGTCACCTAGACTGGAGTGCAGTGGCCGCTCCCGGCCACCGCAGCCTCGACCTGCTGGGTCCGGCGATCCTTCCGCCTCAGCCTTCCAAGTAGCCGGAACTACAGGCGCGCGCTACCACGCCCGGCTGATTTTTTATTTATTGTAGAGATGAGGTCTCACCAAGTTGCCCAGGCGGGTCTCGAACCCGCGGGCTCAGGTAATCCACCCACCTCAGCCTCCCAAAGCGCGGGATTACAGACTGAGCCACCGAGCCCGGCTAAAACTGTTTCAATAAAGGCTGAAAATGGACATCAAAATGCAACCTTTAATAATATACAGTGTGTGCTCCTCCTGATGTTGCTGACGCTTGACATTTTAACTACAGCACCACTTTCTTGTCAAGCCAGCAGCCAGTTCTGTTTTATGTCACAGCCACAGTTGATTTATGTAAGCAGCCGTCAGGGTATACACAATTGCTAAATTTAGGGTTATGCTCAAATGTTCTCGAATGGACACTACTATGAAAGTCAAAGACTGCTTTGTCGGAATAGCAAAACTTTTACAAACACAAAGAATTGTAGTATCTCCTGAGTACGGTGATCACGAACATCCATCCAAGTAGAGCGCCACGCACTGTAGCATGTAAAATGTTTCTGGGAAACACGGACATTTACCTTCTGTCCACCTACATGAAATCATTCCATTTTTCTTAAATGTCCTTTCCTTTTAATGGTGCTCATAAACGAAAGGATAAAAAGCCCAAAGGAAGCAGGGCTCGGTGGCTCAGCCTGTAATCCCGTGCCTTTGGGAGGCTGAGGTGAGTGGATTGCCTGAGTCCGCGGGTTCGAGACCCGCCTGGGCAGACGAGACCTCATCTCTACCATAAATCAAAAAATTAGCCGGGCGTGGCAGCGCGCGCCTGTAGTTCCAGCTACTTGGAAGGCTGAGGCGGAAGGATCGCCGGAGCCCAGCAGGTCGAGGCTGCGGTGGCCGGGAGCGGCCACTGCACTCCAGTCTGGGCGACAGAGTG
>CAUYQG010242299.1:0-15119 GCA_963574415.1 Tarsius wallacei
CTCGCCAAGTTGCCCAGGCGGGTCTCGAACCCGTGGGCTCAGGCAATCTACTTACCTCAGCTTCCCAAAGTCCCGGGATTACAGGCTGAGCCACCGAGCCTGGCTAATTTTTTGATTTATTGTAGAGATGAGGTCTCACCACGTTGCCAAGGCTGGTCTCAAACCCTTGGACTCAGGCAATCCTCTCACCTCAGCCTCCCAGAGTGCTGGGATTACAGGCGTGAGCCCCCGCACCTTGCCAGAGGTGACGTTTAAAGCAGGCATTTGCACCAAATACGAGTGCAAATCTCCTTTCCTAATTTCTTGTTCGGTGTTTTTGCCATCTCTCAACATTATCCACATGTTGTTGATCCTGATGAAGTTCCCTTCATGAAGCTTCTCTGGTGTCTCTCCAGACCTGTGGGAACTTAACTGCACGGCAATCGTTTATCTTGGTGCATGGTTGTTGGGTTCTCAGATTTCATGATTACCAGTTGCTTGGTAATGACATCATAGAGGTGAGAAAGGAAGGGGCAGTCAGGTAATGGCTTTGCAGGCAAATAGACTAAATTCCAAGGGACCCCAAGTGGCCACACTGGACCTGTGTGCTTACTCAAAGTGGCTCAGGGAGTCCCTGCTTTCCCTACAGTGCTCAGAAAGGTATTCACGTTTGGAAGGGTGATTCCTCCTCCATAGCCATCCTTGTAACTTAGAGAAAAATTCTCAGATTTTTTTAAAAGTATAGATAGCAATTTTTTTTTTTTTTTTTTTGATTTGGCATCTCACTCCGTCGCCCAGACTGGAGTGCAGTGGCCGCTCCCGGCCACCGCAGCCTCGACCTGCTGGGCTCCGGCGATCCTTACGCCTCAACTTTCCGAGTAGCCGGAACTACAGGCGCACGCTACCACGCCCGGCTAATTTTTTTTGATCTATTGTAGAGATGAGGTTTCGCCTGCCCAGGCGGGTCTCAAACCCGCGGGCTCAGGCAATCCACTCACCTCAGCCTCACAAGGCGTGGGATTACAGGCTGAGCCACCGAGCCCGGCTTAGATAGCAATTTATATTTGCTCCATTCTCTAAGAGTGTGCACTTTCTTGAAGGGTTCGTTCTATTTTTTTTATTTTTATTTTGAATTGGAGTCTTACTCTGTTGCCTAGGCTGGAGTGCAGTGGCACACTCACGGTCACCCCAGTGTTGACATGCTGGGCTCTGATGATCCTTCCGCCTCAGCCTCCCAAGTAGCCGGAATTACATGCATGCACCACCATGCCCAGCTAATTTTTGATTTATTGTAGAGACGAGGTCTCGCCAAATTGTCCAAGCTGGTCTCAAACCCACGGGTTCAGGCAATCCACTTGCCTCGGCCTCCCAAAGTACTGGGATTACAGGCTGAGCCACCCGAGCCCGACTTTGAAGGGTTATTAATGGTTTTCTTTGCAAATCCTGTAGGTCAGGCATATTAGCTGTAGCCACTTCACAGGTGGCATCCCTGAGGTCTAGAGAGAAAGGGAATCCAGCATGGAAGGTATGTACGGGTGCATTTAACAGATTTACGGAGCACTGTTTATTAACTTGCATAATCTTCACAATAGCAATGTTATCCTCATTTTACAGATGTGGAAAAGGAGGCACAGAGAGGTTAAGTCATTGCCTTTGGACACACAGGTAGTAGGTGGCAGAGTGGTACATCTGAAACTCTTGCCCGGATTACTACCTTGGGCCAGGAGCTGGGAGACTTAAGAAAAGGCCCAGCCTCAGTCTTCAGAAATGCACGGAGTCCCAGCTGCACCAAGATGACCTCATCCCCTGCTCACATGTCCCCAAAGGAGTAAGATGTTTGATGTGACTTAAGAATGGGCCTTTTGACTGAAAACTACTCTAAGGACCAACCATCCAGGAAACGGTATGCAAAACAGAATGCTTAAATACGGAGGCGGAATGACTTTATCCTTACAATCCCCTCCCCAAAACTCAAGGAAGATGGAGAAAAAGAGATGGAAGCTGCTTATTCATTAGCTTCTAGAAAGCAGCATCTGATTACCACTTCCTCTCGTCGCCTTGGTACATAGATTCTTGCACAAAGAAGAAAGAGAAAGTCATTAAATTCAAATAACTTCAAACCAGTTCCCACAGCAAGCCTGGCAAATCCCTGGGCTGCCAGCGGGTGGGAGGAGTTCCAGAGACTCTCAGTGGGCACCTCCCAACTGGGCTGCCGGAGATTGCAGATGAAAATACCTGACACCCAGCAGAATCTGAATTTCAGATAAACAATGAATAATTTTTGTGTGTATGTCCCCATTGTTTATTGAATCAAATTTAATGGGGCATCTTATGTTTTATCTGGCAACCCTACTTCCTTTTTTTTTTTTTTTTGAGTTGGAATCTCCCTCTGTTGCCCAGACTGGAGTGCAGTGGCACACTCCTGGCCACTGCAGCCTCGACCTACTGGGCTCCGACGATCCTTCCGCCTCAGCCTTCCAAGGAGCTGGAACTACAGGCATGCGCTACCACACCCAGCTAATTTTTTGATTTATTGTAGAGATGAGGTCTTGCCAAGTTGGCCAGGTGGGTCTCGACCCCGTGGGCTCAGGCAATTCACTTGCCTCGGCCTCCCAAAGTGCTGGGATTACAGGCTGAGCCACCGAACCTGGCTACCCCTACTTTCAACACTAAAAAAATGCATTTGTACGTGATATAGTTTTCCCTAGACCACATAGCCTTCCCACATCATTATACCCCAAAGAGCTGAACTTCTTTCACTACAAAGAACATTTTACAGATGTGGAAGAAGAAGCACAGCGAGGTTAAGTCACTGTCTTTGGACACACAGATAGCAGGTGGCGGAGTGATACATGCTGGAGCCCTTGCCCGAATTACTACGTTGGGCCCGGAGCTGCAAGACTGAAGGAAAGAGCCCAGCCTCAATCTGCGGAAATGCACCGATTCGCAGCTGCATCAAAATGACCTCATCATGCCTGTAATCTCAGCACTTTGGGAGGCCAAGGGGGGAGGATTGCTTAAACTCAGGAATTTGAGACCAGCCTGGGCAACATAGTGAGACCCCATCTCTAGAAAAAAAAAATTAGGATAAATAAATAAATAGAACATAAGATTATACATTCATACATGAAATGATGTAGGGCATTTAGATATGTCTGATAGAAATCAAACCAATGTGCCAGCCGTAAGTGGATTTTATTATGGTCACGGTTCTTCCCCAGTAAAAGGGACAATTAAAAGTTGAGTAAAAACGACTGACTGGGAATGAAGCATTCTGATTTGGTGCCACTTTATGCTGTTGTCCAACCCTCTAATCAGCTCCCACTTCCTCCCACGGCATCTTTCCTTTGCTCCACCTCAGAGCTCAGGTCCTGGGAATCGCTCCCTAGGTGGTGACAGCTGGGGAGCTAGGGAAGAAGTGTTGAGATGAGGGGAGGGGGGAAGAATTTGTGTTTTTTGTGTGACTCTCAGGCTGGGGCCAAGCTATCACCTCACATTTAAAAGTGCATGTTTATCTAATTCATACGACGAGTTGTTTTGGTTATTATATCCACAATATATGCGCTGGATGTTTTAGCTAAAAGTCAGAATGATGCATGCCTATCCCTGAAGAGAGAGCTGGAGAAGTGGGGGTGTCACTGGCTCTGCCACTAGCGAGCCCCAGGCATCCGATGATTTCCTGAGGGCCAGATTCCTCACGTGTGAAACAAGCTGGACTGATGACTTCTAAGGCCTCTCTCTGTTCTAGAACTCTTCAACTCGACCATTCCTCAACAGGCTTTCGTAGGCTGCAGGGATTTCCTAACTCAGAAAAGAGAGTTGATATCACCACTCAGCTGGTTTCAGCTAGGGGACACAGTAACTTCAGCTTTACTGCTGAATAACAACCATAAAATGAAAAGGACTGAACCTTAGGCCAAAAAAAAAAAAAATCTGTATAAAATAACTGTGGCATTCATTCTCCTTCACTAGCAAAACAAGCCAAAGGAACAGTTGTTCAAAGGCAATTGCCTCCAGGCCCCGGCTCACAAGCCGCCTTTTCAAAGAAAATTAACCCCTCTGAGTCATGACTCAAGTATACTCACATTCTGAGTGGGAGAGGAGTGAGAAACTATAATCAAGTACCTTCCTTCCACCCATAGCTGTCTAAACAGGTTTGGAGGATTCCAAAATTACCTGACTTTGGGCTCTTTCCCAGGTGGGAGGCGTCCACGTGGTCACATTTACTTGATGACTTCTTTAACTCTAAATATCAACAAAATCCATTAGTAGATGTCTGCCGTGGGTAGAAAGCCTGTAACTCTTGGTTATTTTGTACGATGAGAAAGAGGAAATGTAAGTGTGGCCAGACCTGATAAGCTGAATTGTAAAATGCAAAATTCCAGTGGATCTAAATGTAAGACTTTTGTCTGACATTTCAAATCTTTGGTTAGTATATTTTAATAGTACTTTTTAAAGCTATTAAATTGCAGCCGGGCACGGTGGCTCACGCCTATAATCCCAGCACTTTGGGAGGCCTAGGTGAGAGGATTGCCTGAGCCCAAGGGTTCAAGATCAGCCTGGGCAACTTGGCGAGACCTCATCTCTACAATAAATCAAAAAACTAGCCGGGCATGGTGGCCTGTGCCTGTAGTTCCAGTTACTTGGAAGGCTGAGGTGGAAGGATCACCTGAGCCCAGCAGGTTGAGGTTGTGATGGCTATGAGTGTGCCACTGCACTCCAGCCTGCGCAACAGAATGAGACTCCAACTCAAAGATAAAAATAAAAATAAAAATAAAGTTATGAAATTGCAAATGAAAGACCTCAATTAGAAAAGCTGGATTGCCTATAAAGTAACAATAATGTAGAAGTTATTATTATTTTTAAAAATGTTTGGCTTTAAGCATCACTTTCTCCTTATAACATGAAGTACTTAATGTTTTACTCACTTGTCTTCGTGACGTAACTGGGTCTGTTGTGGATGGTGAAAATTATTACACAGAGACAAAGAGACTTTCTGATTTCCCTAGCTATATAACCATACTCAGAATGAAGGGGAAGGCAGCACTTATTTCTGTTTTTTTTTGTTTTTTTTTTATCAATGTGAATAACTAACCAACATCAATTAGTTTCCAAAGTAGATCTAGGGTAGCTCTTTATCTAGCTTGAATTCACTAAATAATTGTCAAATCTCCCATGTTCTTTTTCAACTGTACTCATGCTTATTATCTGGCTTGGGATAAAAAATATCATTGAAAAGTAGGCTGGGTGCAGGGGCGCACGCTTGTAATCCCACCACTTTGGGAGGCCAAAGCGGGAGGATACCTTTAGGCTAGGAATTCAAAACTAGCCTGGGTAATATGGCAAGATCTTATTCCTACAAAAGCATTAAAAAGTTAGCTAGGTGTGGTGGCACGTGTCTGTAGTCCTAGCTACTTTGGAGTCTGAGGCAGGAGGATTGCTTGAGTCCAGCAGTTGGAGCCTGCAGTGAGATATGGTCGTGCCACTGCACTCTAGCCTGGGTGACAGAGCAAGACCCTGTCTCTCCAAAAAGCAAAAAAGGCAAAGTAAACAGGGGCTTTGGGAGAAAAAAGAGTGGTCTTTGACTTCTTTGGTCTGTGGTCCAGTTTTTCATGGGGCGAGGCCAATGTTTGACAATCCCCAGGGGTCCTGTGACCACTTCAATAATCTGTCTTCCAATAAAGGCATGTTGGAGTCTTGCAACAAGGTGACAAGACTACTGCAGAGGGCTCCCTGTTCTACCTGCTGCCAGAGTTTCGATGGCCATGGCCTGTAGTTGAGAGGGACAGAGGTAGTAGACAACTGACAGGAACACATAGTGACTGAGACAACTCTGAAAACTACTCCAGAGTATTGGAGCTTTGGTCCTGGATTTTCTTTGTGCAGTCTCCAGACTTCAGCCCTTTATATCCAGGCCTGGAAAATTGGAAACACCATTTTCCTTTCGGTTCACTCAGTGCAGCCATCTTTCAATACCTCTCCTAAATACCTGAATCTCCTCAAAATTCTTCTTCTGTCTGTCAACCTTTATCAGTCTAGAACTCTTCCACAACTTAATCCTTAGCTTCTGCCTTCTCTACCTCCAGCCCATGCTTTCTCTTTTCTTTCTTCCTCTTTTCCTTCCTTCCTTCCTCCCTCCCTTCCTTTCTGAAATTCTTTAGTTTCTCTTTCTGTCTTGTTAAATTTTCCCTGTCTGTCCCACTTTCCAAGCCTGGAATCTTTTAGAAGACCCAGTACCTAGTTGTTTTAAGTTTAACAGAAATATAATGTGAGGCATGTGTATAATTCTATATTGTATGGTAGCCACGCTTTTAAAAAGTTTAAAAACCAGATGAAATTAATTTTAACAACATTATATTTAACCGTTATATCAAAACAGTATCATTTTGATATGGAATCAGTATAAAAATGGAGATCGTTTACATTTTTTTTGGAATACTAAGTCTTTGAAATGTTATGTTGGTTTTATGTCTACAGCACTTCCCAGTTTGGATCAGTCATATTTCTTTTTTTAAGTTTTATTTTTAATTGACAAGGAATAACTGTATATATTTATGGGATACACTGTGATGTTTCAATACATGTATACTTTGTAGAATGATGAGATCAGCAGGCCAGTCACATTTCAAGAGCCCAGTAGCTGCATGCAGTTGGTGGCGGCCATTTTGGACAGTACACATGTGGAGACATTTGTCTGCCCTGCGTTGTGGCAGAGATTGATAATTACCTCCCAATATTCATTTTCACTCCTAGTTTAATAACAGAGCCCCAATTTTTAGGTTATATCTCTTAGCCTCCTCTGCAACCCAGTACAGCCACGTGACCAAGTTCAAGTCAATGAGATGTAAGTAGCAGCCCGAGAGTTCACCTTATGGAAAAAGACATGTGTTCTTTGTCAGCTCTACCCATGTTTAACATCTGGCTTGGGATAAAAACAAAAAATAAAACAAAACCTTTACAGAGAGAAAATAAGCTCCAGTTTCTCCTCTGGAACTCTGAGAGCAAAAAGCATTCTTTGACTTCTTTTATCTGTTGGACTGAACACTGGAATGCCTTTATGGAGTTATCATGCGGCCCTGGGCTGCTGACCTCTGTCCTCCAATGTGAGAGAGAAATAAAGTTCTGTCTTATACAAGCCCCTGGTATTTCAAGCTTTTTTTCTGAGCCTAATCTGAAGTGATTCATTTCCATAAGGTGGTTTTTGCCTACAAAAAAATAAATCAGTCACAGTAATTAACAGGTAAACTTGGAAAACACTTTGTGGCTATATCTTCCCCAGTGTCTTATCTTACTGTGATCTGTTTTTCCAGAGATGGAGTAAGTGTCCATATCCACAAAAAACCTTTGACTCACTGACGAAATACAAAAAGAGGACTCTCTCAAAGCTTGCTAACAGCCTCATTGAGAGAGAAACAGATTTATTGAACTTGATTACCTGAAACTATCTACTACTTTGTCCTTTAGGCAGGGGTCCCCAACAACTGAGTACCAGTCTATGGTCTGTTAGGAACTGGACCACACAGCCGGAGGCAAGCAGGAGGTGAGCTTCATCTGTGTTTATAGCTGCTCCCCATGGCTTGCTTTACCACCTGAGCTCCATCTTTGGTCAGATCAGCTGTGGCATTCGATTCTCATAAGAACACGAACCCTACTGTGAACTGCACATGCAAGGAATCTAGGTTGTGTGCTCCTTATGAGAATCTAATGCCCGATGACCTGAGATAGAGCTGAGGCAGTGATGCTAGCACTAGGCAGTGGCTGCAAATACAGATTAACTTTTGCAGTGAGGTTTCACTGCCCAACCCCTGCCCCCATCTGTGGAAAAATTGTCTTCCATGAAACCAGTCCCTGATACCAAAAAGGTTGGGGACCGCTGCTTTAGTGGATGGAAGAATGTCACCTATATAGACTCAAGTTTGCGAGTATATTTAACTTCCTTTAACACTTAAAGTTGAAAAATAAAGATTTTCCTGGCTCACAGAGGTCAGGTGGAACATCATGATGTCCAGATCTGAGTGTTTGCTATCTCATTCATAATGAAAAGCGTTTCTTCAAATCCTTTAGAGCATGTGTCATTGAACTAAAAAGTGCTTTAAAGGCAATTTTTTAAAGCAAATAGAAATGCAAATGACCCCGGTGAAACTGCTGGGTCACCTGGACAGTGAACTTGTATGATAGGAGCCTTCTTTCACTGTGAAAGGGGCTGCAACCAAACCTTACTTCCCATGGAACCAGTGGTTTCTTTCCCTGGCAGGGGCTAAAACTTACCAGGACACAGCTGGCATTGACTGGGAGATGCTAACCATTAAGAGGCCCACTTTACACAACTGAAGAAAAAAATTTAATAAAATTGAAAAATATTTGCAAGGAGGGGGACTCCAAAAAACAGGATTTATTTATTAAAAATTGTGTATTTACTCTTACGTGTTTGTACTTCAGTCAAAAATACTCTCTATTTGATGCAACACACCTATCGAGAGGCTTTTTGTTTTTGTTTTGTTTTGTTTTATTTGAGTAGGAGTCTCACTCTGTCTCCCAGGCTGGAGTGCAGTAGCACGCTTAAGGTCACCGCAGCCTCGACCAGCTAGGCTTAGGCGATCCTTCCTCCTCAACCTTCCAAGTAATTGCAATTACAGATGCATGCCACTACACCCAGCTAAGTGCAGTGACTCATGCCTGTGATCCCAGCACTTTGGGAGGCCAAGGTGAGAGGATTGCCTGAGCCCATGGGCTCGAGACCAGCCTTGGCAGCTTGGTGAGACCTCATCTCTACAATACATCAAAAAAATTAGCCAGGTGTGGTGGCATACACTTGTAGTTCCAGCTTCTTGGAAGGATGAGGTGGAAGGATCACCTAAGCCCAGCAGGTCAAGGCTGTAGGGGCCATGATCATGCCTGGGAGACAGAGTGGAACTCTGACTAAAAAAAAAAAAAAAAAAGGAAGAAGCCTTACACACGAGTTCATGCGCTAAGATTTCATTTTTATGAAGTTCCAGAGCAGCCAAGACTAATCTATGGGGGGGAGGGGACTGAGAACAGTGGCTATCTGTGGAGACCTGAGGCAAGGATTCACCAGGAAGGGGCAGGAGATGATATATAATGTTCTCTAAGGGGGTTTGGTTAACATAGGTGCATGTCGTTACCAAACTCACTGAATGGTGCTCTTAAGATCTGTGCACTTCACTGACATGTTCTTATTGTGGTGAAAATATAAATAACATAAAATTTGACATTTTACCGATTTTTAAGAGAATAGTTCTGCAGCATTAAGTATATTCCCGTTGCTGTGCAACCATCACCTTTATCCAGCTACAGAATTTCATTTCTCCAATCGTAAACTCTGTGTTTATCAGACAGACTTCCTATCACTTCCTCCCTCTAGTTCCTAGTAACCATGATTCTACTTTCTACCTTTATGAATTTGATGATTCCATGTACTTCATTTAAGTGAAATCATAGGATATTTGTCCTTTTCCACCCAGCCTGTTTTCGAGGTTCAGCCATGTTGTAGTATGCATCAGAAGTTCATCCTTTTTAAGGTTGAATAATATTCCACTGTGTGTATTACTACATTTTGTTTATTCATCCATAGATAGACACTTGAATTGTTTTTTCCTTTTGGCTATTGTAAATAAAGTTGCTATGAACACTGCTATACAGATGCCTGTTCAAGTCCCTGCTTTCAGTGCTTTTGGGTATATTACTGGAAGTGGAATTGCTGGATCATATAATTCTGTTTCATCTTTTGAAGAACTGCCATACTATTTTTCACAGTGGCTGCACCATCTTACATTGCCACATCAAAGCATAAGGGTTCCAATGCTCCATATTCTTGCCAACACTTGTTATAGTTGCCCACACAACAGTAATTTTCTCCCTCCCCTTTCTTCTTGACAAAGCCTGATTCCTACAGAAAGGCTTAAATTGCCGAGACTGTTTTCCTGTCCTCCACAGCAGCTAGGAATGTCTTGTAATCCAAT
This sequence comes from Tarsius wallacei, assembly GCA_963574415.1. Classification (NCBI taxonomy): domain Eukaryota; kingdom Metazoa; phylum Chordata; class Mammalia; order Primates; family Tarsiidae; genus Tarsius; species Tarsius wallacei. Next base: position 9,960 of record CAUYQG010242299.1, read on the forward strand.
GAGACATTAGAAGAATTCTGCTAGGGTAGAGTCTCTTCTGGGTAGGATTTTCTTTTCTAGCGAAAAAGGAGAATCATGAACAAAACTCTCTCACCACTCAGGCTTTACTTTGCATTCTGCCTTTGAACTCGGTCATGTGAAGCCACGATGCCTGGCACTTCAGCAGGCATCCTGAGACCAGGAGGCTTCCTCTCACCTGGGACAAGAGCCAACAGGGAGACAGAGTGAAGGACAGAAAAAAACTGGCATCACTGAATTGGTGAACTAGCCCTGGAACATTCTACCGCCAATGTCGTGATATGTAAGATAACCGAATGTCTTCAACAAAAGTTGTTCATAGCCTAATATTTTATCTTCAAGTAGAAAAACATTCTAAAAGATCAACTTTGAAAATATACATAGTAGCTAAGTCTGTTTTTGTTTCTTAGATTACAAGGGACCAGTTTCCTGTCTAATGTAGAAATTCCTCCCAGAACTTCTCTGGCAGGTAGTGCTTGGAACGACTGCTTAAACAATTTCAGGAATGGCAAGAGCACTGTTTTCCTGGTCAGTTACTGACCTCCTCTAATTGTTACAGAACTCTTCTCATATATTAAACCAAAATATACCTCAGCTATATTACTCTTGGGTTCCTTGGATCACTCCACAACAAGCTTACTCCCTTTTCCATGTTCCAAGTACCCAGAAATGGCTCTTTTATATTTCTTTTATATTATTTCCTAAATATTTAACATTCTATGATTCTTTAACTGTTTCTTATAGGACATTATTTCTAAATGTTTTGAAATATTGGTCCCCTCCTGCTTGCACTAGCTTTTTGTTTTTTGGTTTTTTGTTGTTGCTGTTTTTTAGTAGTCTCTGAAAATGCACACAATATCCCAGATACACGGTAAGCTGGGATTACTTAGCTTAATCTAGGAATGTCAGTGAATATCTAAATCACATGATTGAGTATGCAATCTGGCCAGTTCTTTTCTCTCTTGTACTCAAGGAATAGATGTTTTTTTTTTTCTAGGTAAAATTCATTGTGTGGTTTTAATTCATGTTCTAGCTCTTGAAATCTTTGTGAACTTTTCACTTACATGTGGAATCTAAAAAATAAAATAAAGGAAATGAAATCCATAAAAACAGTAAAATGGTGGTTGTCAGGGGTGAAAGGGGCAAGAAGGGGGACGGAGATATGGGAAGAGATAAGTCAAAGGGTACAAGCCACAGTTTGGTAGGATGGGTAGGTCTAGAAATCTAATGTACAACGTGAAGACTCTAGTTAATACTATTCTATTTTCTACGGGTAACTTGACAAGAGAGTAGATTTTAGGGACTCACCACACAGATGCAAAGCAAAGGTGACTATATAAAATGATGAGTAGTATGTTGTTTTACTTGATTGCAGTAATCACTTCACTATGTATATGCATGTCAAGATAAGTACATCAGTCATGCCACACATCTTAAATATACGCAATTTTTAAAAGAGCAAGAAATAGTCATTTTTTCCAGTCTTTTGAAAATAAATGTAGGCTGGACGCAGTGGCTCAAGCCTGTCATCCCAACACTTTGAGAGGCCAAGGTGAAAGGACTGCCTGAGCTCAGGGGTTTGAGACCAGCCTGGGCAGCTTAGTGAGACCTCATCTCTACAAAAAATCAAAAAATACGCCTGTAGTTCTAGTTACTTAAAAGGCTGAGGTGAAAGGATTGCCTGAGTCCAGCAGGTCGAGGCTGTGGCGGCCATGAGCGTGCCACTGCACTCTGGCCTGAGCAACAGAGTGACACTCCAACTCAGAAAAAAAGAAAAGAAAAAAAATGTAGCAATGTAGTTTCTGTATTTTTGTTTGCTGAACCTGCCAACCTTAAGTGGGGTGGATATGTGTAGCCTCTAGAGACACTTATTACTATAAACCATCTTGAAGGCCTTCTCGAAGCAAAATTTAAAACAAATTTTTTATATAAAAAGTAATTAGGCTTTTTAAAAAGTTCATTAGTGAGTATCTCTGTCACAGTCCTTGCTTTCTCTTGCACCCTTGTTGAAGTTTCATGTAGTGAATACCGAAATAAGGAGGATCCTGCACGGTGTACTGGCACGTGGGTCCAGAGGAACCAGCCATCCACATTCCTCTGTCCCACATGGACGTCATGACAGACTTTGCTGAATGTCTTGCGAGAATAAGTCATTTCTGACTATGATCTTTCTCTGCTCCTCCAATGAAGTGCTGCAAAATGGAAACAAGGTTGGTTGGCATGAGCTCAGATTTGGGGGTAGCTCATCACAGTGCCTGGCAGTCACCACTTTCTTTAATAAAATACGCACAAGACCCCTTTAATCTTCCACTCTGGAGTTTTGCTCAAGCTCAAAACTAGGCTTAACCGGTGCACAGACCCATCAGTCACCTTTCCTGTCGTGTAGGAAAATCTGGAACTCATTTGCCATCTCCGGTCTTTTGCTGTCTCCCCATTCCCCCTGATTCTTCCTGTTCAGATAGTCCTGTGATCGCATCTGCAAGTTCTTTCAGGACTCTGGGGTGCCATTTATCTAAGCCAATGGCCAGTCCAGCTCGCGTTTGAAGCAGTTGCATGCTCTCTCCTTTCTGCCTCTGTCATGCGATGAAGAGCATCCTATTTGAGAGAGAAAAGGAAAAAGCCTTATCATTTGTGCAAATGTTATCACATCCATTACACTTTTTTCATTTGCACCGATCATGTTTCTTTTTGTCTTTTCTGGCTCTATCAGTGCAAAATTTTATTCATGGTCACAAATGGTCTTTATACCGAAAACTCATATTAAGTGGATATCAATCTAATTCAGGATATGCTATCCAGAGCTGCAGTGATTCCTCTGCTGGCTGTAGGATTCATTGATATGATATATTAATTTGTATTATTATAAATATACTCAGAGGCTGCACATATAGTTCTGTTTTTTTTCTTTACTCCTTTGAGTTTTGAATTAATCTTGAGTCTCTGTCCAAAATTACAATGTATTAAAAAGTGTAAATATCAGAAGTAGGCCGGGCTCAGTGGTTCAGCCTGTAATCCCAGCACTTAGGGAGGCCAAGGCGAGTGGATTGTCTGAGCCCATGGGTTCGAGACCAGCCTGGTCAACTTGGCGAGACCTCATCTCTACAATAAATAAAAAATTAGTCAGGTGTGGTAGCGCGCGCCTGTAGTTCCGGAGCCCAGCAGGTCGACGCTGGCGCGGCCGTGAGTGTGCCACTGCACTCCAACCTGGGCAACGGAGTGAAACTCCAACTCAAAAAATAAAAAGAAGTAATGTATGTCATATACTAAATTATACCATTCTGTTCTCCATTAGATGTTGCCAGTTTAGGAAGGAACATAGTTCTCCATGCTTCCTGTCCAAATAACATGTTTACCCTACAATTCACTGGCTCACCTATCAGATCCCCTAGACACCAGAAAAGGCCAGCAAAATCTTCCACATTGTCTTCTTCAAGGATCAAGCCACCTGAAAATCTGTACTGCCCATCTGAGTCCCAATTCCCCTGGGGGATCTAGTCCTGCTACCTGGGGCTGATGCTGTGGGCTGCTTCATGGGAGTCCTCTGTTATCTCCAAAGCTGGTTAACACGTGCTCTGACATTTCTGCAAAAGCACATGGCAGAATGTTCCTCAGGCAGCTGCAGAAATACCCCAAGAAACCCACCTCCCTCCAGTTGCTGCATGCTGTTCAGTTAATGTTTACATTTGCTGTGGTGCCTTAGGCCATTGCAGGAAAGGGAGTGTGGGAAGGTTAACGAGAAAGAAGCTCCCTGATAGCTGCTTCAGTGTGAGTGATTCGTTCCTTTTAAATATATATATGTAGTGTATTAGTCAGAGTCCTTCAAAGAGACAGAACCAATAGAATAGAGAGAGAGAGATATGAGGGAGGATTTATTAGAGGAATTGGTTCTTGCATTAGAAAGGCTGGGAAGTCTCCTGATAGGCCATCTGTAAGCTGGAGACCCGGCGATGCCAGTAGCATGACTCAGTCCAAGTCCAATAACTTCAGAACCTGGGGCGGTGGCAAGTCCTTGAGTTCAAAGGCTGGAAAGCCCGGAGTTCCAATGTCCAAGGGCAGGGAAAGAAGAGGGTATCCCAGTTCCAGAAGAGAGAGAGAGACCAATTTACCTTTTCTCTGTTTTTGCTCTGGGTCACCAGCTGATTGAATGGTGTGAATCTTCCCCATTTAGTCCACACAAACTCACAAGCTCATCTCCTCTGGAAATGTCATCATAGACACCTCCCAAAATAATAGTTTACCAGTTAAGCATTCCTTAATCCGGTCAAGTTAACACCTAGAATTAACTACCATATTTGGCTTCCTTGTAAGATTTTGTTTCAAGGAAGCTTTCAAGATGGTTTACAGTAATAAGTATCTTTAGAGGCTACTCTTATCCACTGCCACTTATGGCTGGCAGGTTTAACAAATAAAAATACATTATTTCCAACTAAGTTTGAATTTTAGATATGCAATAAAAATTTTTTAGTGTAAGTAGGCCCCACATGTTGCATGTGAAATATGTATACTAAAGAATTGTCAGTTGTTTACCTGAAATGTCTTATTGCATTTTATTTTAAAGAGGTGGGATACAATTCAGGGTTAGGTAACAGATCTGAAATCTCAAGTTAACTAGGTGTCCTGTGTTTTATCTGGCATCCCTTCCCTATTCCCAATGAACCAAGAATCCTTTGTCCTCCAGAGCCTGACAGAATAGGCCTTGTCTAACCAGGGTCGGTGATTAGTCCTGAGGCTGTTAGCGATCCTTCCCTATTCAGATCTCAGACTGTGTGGACCACGTCCTTAAGGTCCCGCCTTTGTCACACTCCCCTCCTAACTGGCTCTTGGCCCCACTGTCCCAGTCCACTTTGATTTTGATCACCAAAATGAACGACCCTTTTTTTTTTTTTGAGTTGGAGTCGCCCAGACTGGAGTGCAGTGGCCGCTCCCGGCCACCGCAGCCTCGACCTGCTGGGCTCCGGCGATCCTTCCGCCTCAGCCTTCCAAGTAGCTGGAACTACAAGCGCGCGCTACCACGCCCAGCTAATTTTTTGATTTATTGTAGAGATGAGGTCTCGCTTGCCCAGGCGGGTCTTGAACCCGCGGGCTCAGGCAATCCACTCACCTCAGCCTCCCAAAGGCGCGGGATTACAGGCTGAGCCACCG
>CAUYQG010242300.1:0-19769 GCA_963574415.1 Tarsius wallacei
CTGGAACTACAGGCGCGCACTACCATGCTCAGCTGTTTTTTTTTTTTTTTGATTTATTGTAGAGATGAGGTCTCGCCAAGCTGCCCAGGTGGGTCTCGAACCCGCGGGCTCAGGCAATTCACTCACCTCGGCCTCCCAAGGCGCGGGATTACAGGCTGAGGCACCGAGCCCGGCCGAAACTGACAGGCTTTCTAAAATGGTTGTACCATTTTTCATTCTTACCAGCAGTGTATGAGAGTTCAAGTTCTTCCACATTTTTGTCAACACATAGTTATTCTAATAGGCATGTAGTGGTATGTCATTCTGTTTTATTTTACATTTCCCTGATGACAAATGATATGCCTGGTGGTCATTCGTATATATATATTCTGTTCAATTTTTTGATTTCTTTATTTTTATTGTGTTGTTTGCCTTAGTATTGAGTTGTAGGAACTTTAATTTATATATTCTGGATGTAACTTTTGACCACTAGATATTATTAAAAATCTTGCTGTGGTAGTGTTTTCAATGCATTGCTGAAGTAAAAATAATGGTCTAGATGCTAAAATATAACCCATCTGCTGTGATGTAGCTCATTTGAGGATAATAGAAAACTATAGATTAAAAATATTCTTTTTTTAAACTTTCATGATCTTTCCACAAGGATGCCTGCCTACATATCTTTTTCAGTACACTCTGTAATCTAATTAAAAAAATTTTTTTTTAAAGATAGCTGCCAGTTGAGTGCCAGTTTTATATTCCAATTTTTTTTTCTGGCAACTTCTTTGAGAAACATAAGTTTCTAACTTTGGTTACTGCTTTTTCTTCCATATGATTTTTGTTTCATTTCTAGGTGTCAGAAAGTCATTTGGGTTGAATATATGCATGATTAAGTCCATGGAGCTAATTGGTGGAATCAAGCCCTCCAAATAGGAGAGAAGAGAGAACCTGACCACTACCAGTTTAACACTGACTTAGAAACATAATATGAAATTCTTTTCTGCTGGTGACTTTAATTTTTAAGCTGCACAAACACTTGCTAGTCATCTATTTTTATGTGTATGCCATCTTTTTGCATTGTTCCAAGCAAAATTTCCTGGGGAAGAGCACAGAATTACTCTTGAGTTTAAAGAACATGTGCTGAGGACAAGAGAGGGAATTAGATTCTTGAATGCTTCTAATACCATTTGTTTCTGGACTTTCACAACTTCATGTAATTTATCATGTGTTCTCGTTGACTTGGAGGCTTACATGATAGTATTTGGTTCAATAACATTGAGTAAGCATTTTGAAAATGACTTATTGGGTACATTTGGTCTCACAATCCCACTGTTGCTTAAAGATATTAAATAAATCTCTCAATCTACTGCACTGTAGGTAGCTTGTTCTAGCTAGTTGTATAGATTAATCTAACCTTGCATTGTTATGTAAAGTATAGAGTGACAGGTCAGTAAAAGTGTTTCTACTTCTTAGAAATTGTTGACTTTCTAGAACTTGCATTTTTGGCCTTAATTACCTTGAATATAACAAATCAATGTACAATTAGCCAAGTGATCTCTGAATGACCAAAACGGGTATCATAAGGACCTTTTTCCCTATGTCATGAGCTTTAGACACAGCATAATTCCTCCAGCCTCACTCAGAGCTTATGTATTCTTACATTAGAAATTATTTTTATAAGCCTGATCATTTATTTTCCATGTCAACAGGTATTAAAAACAAAAAGGCCAGTAGGGTGGAGAGGGACTCCCATATGCAGAAACAGCGATGGCAGATTAGAGAGAGAAAGAATCATATATTTTTAAAAAGAGACTGGGCATGGTAGCTCACTCTTGTAATCTTAGCACTTTGGGAGGCTTAGGTGAGAGTATTGCTTGAGCCCAGGAGTTTGAGACCAGCCTGGGCCACATAGCAAGACCACATCTCTATAGAAATAAAAAAATTAGCCGAGCATGGTGGCACATGCCTACTCAGGAGGCCAAGGTGGGAGGATCACCTGAGCTGAGAAGTTTCAAGGCTACAGTGAGCGTAAACATGCCACTGCACTCCAGACTGGGTGACAGATTGAGACTCCAACTCAAAAATAAAAAACAAACAACATGATTTTAAGGGAAGGCCAATTTGTGCCTATTTAGTATAGGTATAGCAACTCCCAATATACCTGAGGGCGTCCCTGTGTTATAGGGCATAACAACAATGTGATGGCCCTGAGGAATAAAGAAGTACCTAACTCCAGTCAGGATGGCCATCATCAATAACTTAAAAAAAAACAAACAAAAAACAGATGCTGGAGAGGATGTGGCGAAAAGGGAACACTTCCACACTGTTGGTGGGAGTGTAAACTAGTTCAGCCTCTGTGGAAAACAGTGTGGCGATACCTAAAAGATCTAAAAATCGACCTTTCATATGACCCCACAATCCCCCTACTGGTAATATACCCAGAAGAACTCAAATCTCTCTATTAAAAAAGATACCTGTGCATGCATGTTTATTGCAGCATTGTTCACAATAGCAAGAACATGGAGCCAACTGTGCTGCCCATCAAAAGAGGACTGGATTAAAAATATGTTGTACATATACATGATGGAATATTATGCAGCCATAAAGAAGAACAAAATCATGAACTTCACAGCAACCTGTATGGACACAGAGTCTGTAATACTGAGTGATCTTTCACAGAAACAAAGAACTGAGTATCACGTTTTCTCACTCATAAGCAGACCTTGAACAACTATCATAATACTATAAGAAAAGGATTGACAGTAGCGGGAAACTGAGGGGGGCAGGGGGAGGACAGGGAGATGGGATTGGCAGTAGTGGGAATCTGCCTGGGGAAGGGGGAGCACCTCATCAACAAGGGTACCTGCATGATGAACATTTGTATACCTAACCCTGAATTGTACCCCTTATCTTTAAAATAAAAAAATTAAAAGTTAAAAATAAGTTATGATCTGTATTCCTTATGTTTCTTGGTTGTCATAACATTCTAGATAGATTTCAAACCAAAATTATTAAATAAACAAACATTGTTATGCATCGAAATGTAAGATCTTGACCATCTGGGAAACTTTCTCCTATTCCCTCTCCTGATGCCCCCGTGCCCTCCCTGTGCTCCCTGCACACGCACACTATACAATAATCTTTCTCATTCTCAGGACTCACCTGCAAGAAGAATTTTCTCTGGTAAAAACTGGTTAATTGCCTTTCCTTTGAGCTCCCTTTGCTTGTGCCATCCTGGCACTCACAACCCTAGATGGTGATGATCTGTTATAGTTCATTTTCCCCAGCAGACTGAAAGCTATTTGAGGGCAAGAACCCTGTCTGACTCACTGTTATGCAAACCTAGCACTTAGTACAGTGCTACCTGGCACATAGTAGAGATTTAATAAATAGTTCTTAAATAATTAAATGGCTGAACAAATCCAGAATAACATCTGAGCAACCAAGATTTGTCTGTACAGTACTTTGGAAAAGCATTATGCCAAAACCTTTTGAAAATGTGTGCTCTTATCTGTTTGGAAATTTCTATTACCAAGCATCACATTGGATAAGAGTTCAGAGTAAGGTCAGGGATGTCTTTAAGATGTGAAAAACAAAACTGAATCTAAAAAGTGAAACTATGCATAGATATGCCAACATAACAGATAAGGATTAAATGTATCTTTCCTTGAGAGTTCTTATTTGATATAAAATTATCCACAGCAAATTGCAAAATTGGATAGGCTATATTCCTATAATTTAAAAAATTATTTTGGAAAATGATACCTTAAGAACTATGAATAGTTCACCATTGATTTGGCCGAAAGAATAAGAAGTGTGTTATTTCATGGATCTAGTATCTAATAAAATACTGATGCCTGAAATAATTTGAGCAAAAGCTCATTACTGACAAGTTTGCTAATAATCAAAAATTAGGTGGCAGTAAACAACATTAGATAATAGCCATGTTCAAGTTGCCAAACTTGGAAGTACTACAATATGTATAAATGAAGAGAAGACTGGGTTTAAATTACAGAACCAGGAATAAAACAGAGATTAAAGAGATGGCTAATGAAAAAGCTTGTGAAATCTTCTCAGGCTAGGATAATGGCTTTGAAATTCCTTTTATTTGAATGAGTAAAAATCATAATCATTAATACTATTTAGTTTTAGAATAAAATTGGTGAAACTGACTAGCTAGATAAAAAGCTGGGTTAGACGGGTATTTTTAGGGTTTTAGATGCAGTAGGCTGACTGCCCTACAATCCTCTTCTGAAGACTTCTTTTTCCTTCTTTTTTCCCTCCATCTGGCCTCATTGTCAACTGTGTTCTGCTTTTTCATTTATCTGAGATCATAGTTGGGCCACTTAAGAACTGGGCTTTCTTCCAAAATAGGTTATTTGATTGTGGTCATTTTGACAGTGTTGTCTTAAAGATTAAAAGGCTCATTTTTTTTTTAAATAACCAGTGGGCATCATAGGCACACGTGGGTCTCATCCTCATGCTACCTAGTACCTCGCAGGCTCATGGATGGAGGGAGGTCTCTTGGAAAGGGAGAGGATGTCTGTTGCATATGTTGTAGACAAAAGCTGGAAGTTTAATGGTTTGTTTTTAGACTGAAGAAAGATATCCTCCTGTCAGAAATAGCTACCTCCAAATGCCGTATACCTGCTTTTTCCTGTTTTGTATTAGGAAGTTAATTAGTAAATAACTGGTGTGAATTGCTCTGTGAAACCTGGGTTCAACAAAACGTTGTCTTTATTTTTATTACTCAAATTAAATCAACTTTTGAGCCCTTCTTGCTCTTGAGGAATTTGATATCACTCATTATTGAGATTCCTTCCCTGGCTCCCCTCTCCCCCTACAATGTATTGTCTTGGCCTCCCTGGGGCTTAAATGGGTCATGGGCTCTGAGCCATTATCATGATCACTGTGGCTCCTTCTGTCCACTTTGCTAAGACTGAAGTGACACCCCATGTGGGTGGGGAGCTCTCAGAAGTGTCTACCCACAGTTCTTGTCCCTGCAGGCAGAGTGCCAGCCACGGGCAAGATGCTCTGAGCAACCGGTGTCCACACCCATCTGTGGGTGTCCTGCTCAGAAGTCTGCCACCTCTCAGCCTGCCCCCCCCTCCCCAGGCTCCCAGGACCTCAATCCAGGAAAGGCATTTCTTCACCTTTTCTGTCACAATAGAGTTTAAATATCCATCTGGAAGCTCTAAATGGGTAACACAGAAGGGCCACAAAGCCTATTTACTTTCTCTGCCCATAAGAAGGACTTGTTTTTCAGGAATGTAGTATGTGGTTTCCCATTCCCCAAAGACAGACTGCATGTTTCCTTGAGTCAGCTGAAACCTAGCAATTGCATTTATGAATTTAATTTCTCGCTGCCTCTCTCTGTCCTCTTCCCTCTCCCCCTCCCTATCCCTCTCTTCCCTCTCACTCTCCCTCCCTCCCTCCCTCTCTTTTTGGTGTTTTTTTGTTGGTGGTGTTGTTTTTCTGAGAATCCAAAAAATGATAAGTCCTCAGAAGGAAGCTATGGTAAAATAGTAGAGTATTGCATAGAGCAGTGAGTCTCAAATTTCTCAACCTTCAAAGGTTTCAGAATCACCCGGAGAACTTGTGGAACAAAGATTGCTGGGCTCCACCCCTCAAAGTTTCTAAATCAGTACATCTGGAGTGGTGCCCAAGAACTTAAGTTTCTATAAGTTTTCAAGTGATGCTGCTGGTCCCAGAACCCACACTTAGAGAAGCACTGGCATCAAGCAGAGGCACTACTGAGGATACACAGCACCACAGTTAAGAACACTAGCTTTGGATCAGACACATAGGTTAGGATTATAGTTCCCCAACTGCATTAAACACTAGACATATTAGTGGTTGTCCATCTTCTTTTGAATAACTTTTCTGTATTCGGGAAACTCCCATGTAATCTTCTCATACCCTTAATGATGAAGTCAATTCAAATAGCAGTCAAATCCTAGACACATGACCCGTGTTTCACTAATCAGATTCACTCACTGAGGTGTCAATACAGAAGTGAGCACTGTGTGGAAGCAGGCTCTGTGTGCAGCTTCGATTTTGCTTCCATTGGGAATGGCAGTCATCCCGTTTCCTGGAGCCCCAGTGGCTGCAATGTAAAGTTTCTGATGTCCACTAGGCATCAGTGCAACCAAGTCAAGTGTCTGGCATTTGTCACTTGTTACAACAGCTTCCTCAGCAGCCTGATGAAGCAGCCTGACTTCAGTCACTGTTCCAGGAAGTCCGCCTTGAGTTCTGTCTCCAGCTGCTCAAATGTCCTGTGGGTTACCTCCTATCCTATGATCAATTCCTTCCTGCCAGAATGGATTCTGAAGTTTGCACCTGAGAACCCTGCCTAATAATACCCACATTCTAGTAATGTCAAGCAAAAAAATATCATAGAGCCTCAATTTCCTTCTTTGTAAAATGAAAACACTACAAAATAGATAGTTGTTTAAAAAATTGCTATTATAGATTAACACACATATGTATTGCTTTTCTGAAAGATATTTTTAAGCTCAAATGTATTTTGTTATGCCACAAAACTCCAATTTCATAAACCTTAATAATCTTACAAAACACAGAAATGGGCAATTTTTCACAAATAAAATATGCCTGCTAGCTGACATTAGCAAGAAAATAAATTTATATTACAGTATTTTTCTCTCTCACCTTTTCTCCTCTTAGAGTTTTGGATATTTTCAAATAAAATATTTAATATTTCAAAAAGAAAACAGCTATTAGTAAATTGCCTGGAAGAAACAAAAAACAGTATTGGAGTGATGTTTCCAACATCCAGGCTTTCCCTAGGCTATGCCTAAATGAGAGGGAGAGAAACCAAAATGAGTTTTTCCGCTTCTACTTTTTCCACAGCCCCAAGAAGCCCTCCTGGCAAAGCTGTCACATCTAGTCTTATCTTACATTCCTGGATGCAGTTGACTAACCTCTTGTTTGTTTTGCAGCTGACAAGCTAGAGAACACAATTGCAGTTTCTAGTTTTGACTGCAATTTTCTTTCAACGTCGAGTCCTCAGTACAGATTCTGTTGCCAGGCAATCTCCCTATTTGGACTCTTTGACTTATGTGAAGTTCAAACTGGACCACATGCTCACTGCTCACCGCCAGTCCCTTGTTCTCTCCCTTCATTAACACGCCACGTTCCTGGAGGCCATGGCAGTTTCGATCAAGAACCAGCGATGCAGAGTCAAATTGTCATAGGCCTATATTTTGAGAAAACTGAAGCAGGGAGAGATTTTGTATATTTGCCCACAATCAACCTCCCAGCAAGTACTGGAAGAACTATTTGATCTCAGGTCTCTCTGACTCCCATAGTCCCCCTTCCCTCATTTCATAAAACTGCCTCTATCTTTAAATACTAGGAGGGACCTAAAAGAACCAGAATTTATTTATAAAAAACTGTGTATTTATTCTTACATGTTTAAACTTCCATCACCTTCAAAGTACTCTCCGTTTGATACAATACACCTATCAAGACACTTTTCCACTGCTCAAAACAGTTTGTGAACTCATCAATTTTGATGTCTTTTAGTGCTTCTGTTGTTTTTTGTTTCACCTCTTCCACACGGGCAACATGTTTCCTTCTGAGGACTTTTTTTATCTGAGGGAACAAAAAAAGTTATCTTGGGGTGAGAGCAGGTGAAGAGGGAAGATGGGGCTTGGGGTCATGCCATTTTTGGTTAAAAGCTGCTGAACACTCAGCATGGTGTGGGCAGATGCACTGGTAAATCACCTATCATGAAATGGGCAAACATGTTGAAAGAATCTCAAAAAAAATTCACTGAAGCTGAATGCACCCTCTCACAACAATGCTAGCTGGTACACTGATGCAGAGGAAGGGGGTCCATCTTCTAAAAATAATTCCAGGTTTTGTGGGTCCCCTCATATATTTAAAAATAGGAGCTACACTTATTCTGTATACCTCTTGAAAGCCTGACTTAATAGCTAAAAATTTTTTAATATGGTATTTATTCAAGTGCCACTCACTTGACCATCTATTAGAATTCCTGTTTTTATGAGAGACTGGTAGCTTAATTGTGAGTCCCTAAAAAAATGCAAGTCTGAAGCAAATCTTCCATACTAAGGGCTTAATAGGAGGTGCAATCCCAAGACAGCAAGAATGAGGAGGATAAGGGAAACATAAAGAAAGGGGAAAGAAAATCCGAGGCAGGGACATGATGAAGCTTCAGGAAAATACAGTCAGTTGCTCAAGCATGTGGGACGTCTCCAGACAGGCCATGTAGAGTCATTGTACCTTGGAACAATAAGTCAGGAGAGACATCTATCTACAAACTTCTTCCAGTTGCTTCCTCCTCATTGGATAGAAGCCAAACCCTATGTCCTGTGAGAGCAGCACTCCTAAACCAGGGAGTAGTACGAAGACCCTCTCTGAGTCTTGTCACTTTGAAACTAGAGATTGACCTGGGCACTATGAGATGAAGTAACAGAAATGATGGTAAGGCCTGGGGAGGCACAATGTGGAGTCAAGAACAGTTGATTAGACAAAGTCCTTGAGGTCCCTCCAGTTCTAACGGCCTATGATTCAAAAAATCTCAGTGTGACCAACAACAGACTAAAAGAAGGCAGACAGCAAGTTGCAGCACAGGACTGAGACTTAAAAACTGATAGCTAGTCTGGTGTTTTTTCCATTACAGCACAGACTCCTTAAGACAGCCCCCAAATCCTTTTGTGTCCAGAGTCACACATAGCAAAGGCAGAGGCAGAGACCACAAACTAAGAAATTATGTCACCTATTTGAACGTTAGACCCCAACAAAGCATCTTCTCATTTTTTCTACTTTTTTTTTTTTTTTTTAGTTTAAGTTCAAGGGGTACATGGGAAGGTTTGTTACACAGACATATTGCATGATGGTGAAGTTTGGGCTTCTACTGAGCCTGCCCCCAGGTGATAAGCATGGGACCCGTCACCTCCCCTCCTTTGGTAGTGCCAGTGCCTGTTGTTCCCGTCCTTATGCCTGCATGTGCCCAGTGTTTCTTGAAGTATGTGGGCTTTCGTTTTGTCCTTCATGTTTCCAATTTCAACAGAGCAAAGGAGGGTGAAATCTTTCTTTAATGTAAAAAATAGATGTGTGTGTGTATGCGTGTGTGTGTGTGTGTGTGTGTGTGTGTTATGATAAAAGAAAACTGCCAGTGATGAGCTAGAACCAGTTCATACCAGATTGTATGAGTGTCTTCCCTACTCCTGTTCTATAATATCTTGTGTAGAGGTGAAATTGGCTTTAGTGAAAAAAATCAACTGCTACAAATCAGAACTTTTATCTTCTGAAGAGCTAGATAGTAAACATTACCCAGTACACCACTGCACATGACCTCAGAAAGTTACGAGGCCTGTAGCAAACTGGAGAGAACATGCTTCCTTTAAATATGACAGTGAGACTGAACCTTAAAAAATTATTGCCATGGAAGAATGCGTACTCAGCACAGTTGGTCTTCTATGTCTTCCAGGAAGTCAGACATCCAAGTATTTACATTAAAACCTCCCATTTTTAAGTATCAGCATAATTTTTTTTTCAAAACATCTTCTTGAGACAAACTGGAACTCCTGGCCTCAAGTTTGCAAATCACAGTTTACACCAAGTATAACCCCAAAGGGTAGCATCTTACACATCTTCAACTAGACATCAATAGGAAAGATTTGGCCTAGATTTTTCTTTTCAGAAAAAGGTAATAAAAGATGCTCCTTTGACTTTGTCCCATACGAGATAGCCCTTTATTTAACATGGCAACAGTATCATTCAGTACTTATCTGACTGCCAGAAACATACTGACCTATCTCAGACAGCTGTGGAATGTAAAGACTTACATTCTTGCTTCCAAATTTCTTTGTTGTACAAACTCTATTCATCTTACTTTACAAAGTTCCAAATGACTTCCAGGTTGCTGATTTTAATATCAACCTCTACTTGAGCAGACTCCCAGTGGGATAATTGACAACACACGAAAATTTTTATCTTACACAAGTAAACATCTTTATTGTCTAAAAATGAAAATAGATGGACAAAACAGAAAAGAATACCAAATTATGTTATATTGGAAGGGATGCTATTAGTGGCAAGAAAGTAGTGAAGTCCAAAATCTCTTGTATTGTCAACAGATATGTCCACAAGAAAAACCTGAGGGCACCACCTTGCCTTGTGTCTGCAACTGTAATTTGCATAATTTGCCATACTTTGCAACTTTTCTTCACTGACTCCTGGTGAATTTCAAGCATTGGCACAAAAATTGACTGTTGCCCTAGAATATATTTTCATTCATCTAGTTCCTTTAGTTTCTGAGTATCTTTTTCGGAATTCTGTCTGGCTTACAAAAGCTGGCTGGATGTCTTGCTATCAGGTGTTTGATGTACATATCTGAACGAGAGTTTCATTAGTAAGCACAACTGGCGGAATTTGGAAGCATCACACCGTAAGGAGTTACACAGTGCTGAGTAGAGCATGCTGGAAACACAGACGTGACTGTATGAGCAACTGGATGCTGGAGAAACATTCCTCTAGATTCCATCTCAACCTTATAAAACTGTATTCTAAATCCTAGTTCTTTTCTACATCACGTCCTGTCTGCCAATCCACAACATCCTTAAAGCTAATTTTTAAAGTTTACAGTTACCATTTACATGCTAAATAGAATTTAGCTGTATCTTTCAACTTTGCAGTGTCAAGCAACATAGTTGTATTTGTGTACAGGGTACCTGAAAAGTCAGGAAACAGAAAAAACTTACTTTTAAATGGTTAGCTTCATTTAAAAATATAACATGTTCAATGCATTTTATTTCGTTCCTAAAAACAATTTGGGGTAAAATATCTCTAAATTTAAAACAGAGAGTATAATTGTTAATATACCGCAGAGTATCCCAAAAAATCTGGAAACTCAAGAAAGAAACATGAACTTATTTTACTTTTTTCTGATGATCAGTTGTTCAGACATTGAGTACATTCAACATGTTTTTCCACTGCTCAGTAAAAGAAAGATTGTGCAACTGATCACACACTTTTTTTGTCTCTAAAGGAAAATGATACTATCCAAATTTAAAATTCTTTTTAGTCCTTTCCTACAATTAGATATGCAAAAAAATATGTCTTAAAGCACTGCAAATGAACATAAATCCAATTGACTTGAACAGACTACATCCAAAACCTTAGCACAATTACTTTTTTCCCCCCTGGGCTTGTAACAAGACACGGTCAGGAAGAAATAGGAGACAATAAATAAAACAAATGGGTTATTTCTCAAATGCAAATATTTTGGCTTAAGTTGAAAGATTATATTGTTTATAGACATACAATATTTTAAAATAGCAAAACCAATATTCTCATAAAATTTACCACATGCTGAGCAGAAAGTATGTAATCTATTGCAATTTTGAGCAGAAAATCTTCTCCCTTGGCACACAACCATGGGTATGAGAAAGACTAATAAATACTACTTTGACAAGGTTACTGGAAAGAAAATTTTCAATTGGTAAACTTTATTATCCAGAATAGGATATGCTGACTAACTTTCACTGATTTTATTTATTAAGAATATTTTATATTCTACTCAGGTTCTACTTGCCAAGTAAAAAGGAAGGAAATAAATTTTCATTTCAATGACTAACTTGGTATCTTAGACAATAAAGACTGCATGGATGGGTTTTGCATTTTATAACTTAGACCATTATTTAAAGATTATGTACCTCACCTAGTGACATCAATCTTTGTGACCTAGGGGATAAATAGCTTCTCTGATGCTATGTCAGAGGTCAGTTCATTTCTGTGCACCTTAAAATTTGAACTTGTTTACTTGTGTTATTACTTGCAGAAGCTTACTTTGTTATAACGTTATTACAATTTATAAACTTCATCTATACATTTCCTTTCTTGACATACTACATCATAGCTAAAAATAAAATACTATTCTTCCACTTACCCCTGTGTATGTTCAGTCAAATATATACATGATGGACAGAATGATTTACATGTCCATATAATATTAGGCAATTCAACAAACTCCCACCTTCCAGAACATGCTAGAAATCTATACCCCCAAATGATCTGCAGTTAGAAGAAATATGAAAACAAATAACTGAAGAAACAATAGAAAATTTCTGCTATCAAATCCAGTGGACATGAATGTCTCAAGAAACTTCTGGATTTAAAGCAGCTGTGTCAATTCATGCTAAAGAGAGTCATAACACATTATCCACATACTTTGTCTCTCAGAGCCTTATTTTGGCATCTTAATAGCGCCATGTGCTCACAGTGGAGGAGGAGAATTAACAAAGGTTTTATTGCGAACCTCAAGGACAGAGTTGCAAAAGAGTCTATTCAGATTCCTAACGGATTCTTATTTCATAATGAAGCAAGCTAGTGTTTGAAGGGGCAAGAAAAGGTTAGCACAATGCTATTAGAACTATTACCAACAGCCCTGGCTTTTGCCTGCCCTAAAGCAAAAAGCACCAATTTCGGAGTACTCCTGCAGGAACTAGCTGGATTCAGACTTCTCTGGCTGTAATTCAAATAGATCAATATTTGTAATAAAAAATATTAGTGCCTGACCTGTTTAACTCCTCCTAATAAATCAGTACACAAACTGTTCATCTGTCTGATAGTTTATTTCACAAGCATTGGCCTTTCCAAGTATTATTTACACACCCACATGGAATGGTCAGAAGGGAAGAGACTGTGAGGGTGTTAATGATGCTTAAATTATCAACCAACCCCATCTCCTTATAAATAATTCTGACCACCTTGCAGCTAAGTTTCTACTGTAGCCCACATTTTACAAATCAGTCTGCACCTATTATAGGAAAGTCTGCATCGACCTCTGACAGATTCAGGCATGACAGTATTGCTGAGGGGATGTGCCTTTCAAACCCATTCAACCCCATAAAATCTCAGCGCTTGTGCACATAAGGATGTGTGTGTTCCTGTTTCCGATATGATTTTCAAAGTGAACCCCTCAAGTAGAATTACAGGTTGGGGGTATAGCAAATACTTCTTCAAATCCATTCCTTGTAATGACAACTGTAACTTCAGATTCTGTCTCTCGGAGAAAGTTTGAAGAGAGCCTCATGGAAACATTATGAGAGAGCTGTCAGCAAAGCCAGCTCTGCCAGGCTGGGGTTCTTAGCTCCGATTTCTTGAATTTTCTCTTCTTTTACTCTGTGTAATTTCCCCCTTTCTTCTGTATTACAATTATCTGCACTACATTCTAATCCTTTCCAAATGGCTTTGTATTAATGTGACTTCTCACCCTTTGATCCACTAACTGGGTTTTCACTTCCCTCTGTCTCCTCTGTGGCCTGTTCATACAACCCAGCCCTTTCTCCCCTCCTTCCACTCATCCTTCACACGTATGTTGCCTGTCCTTTCTGCTCTGCTTTTTATCTTTCTTCGCCTGTGAGATTATCTCCTTCTATTCTCCCTAAAAACCTTTGTTCTTGCTTTGTATATTCTAGAGGAAATGTCACCTCTAATCTTATTTCAGCCCTTCACATACCTCATATTTTCTCTCATGAGTAATTTATGTTAATGCTAAGATTTATTACAGTTGTCTCCAGCCAAGTCTCTAGGGGGCTCACATTTTAGAAAGATAATCAATTAATAATCATAAATAGTTAAAAATGTTTTTCATCCTCTGCAATTCAGATGCACTCATAAATGAAGACTTATTTAGAAAAGGAAAAAATATGTAAAGTTTCAACACCTGATACCTCTTGTACACAAATAATGGAATATAGCCTTTTCATCACCCCAAAATACATCAAAGTGGGACTATTTGTAAAATTGCCTATTTAAACAATGAGAAGGTCACTTTGAAAACAAAATGGCATAGACTTTAGAGCATAGATCATACAACTAGAAAATTTGTTTGTCTCGCCCTCAGAAAAGCTAGAATAAAAATCAGATAGTGTAGGCTAAACCAGAGATGAAACATCCTCGATGAACTGAAGTTACTTTCATCACACTTTCTGATTAGATAGCCTTGCCAGAAATATGTCATTAAAGAAAAAAATTGTAAAGCATTCAGACAAGTTGTGACAGTTAATGTGTCAAGTGTAAGTCATGTAAATACCTCATTAAAAACTATAAAGGATTAAACAATTACCTGTCATCTATTCATAATGAATAAAATATTGGAGACTCTCATAATTTCATTTTGTGCATCAGAAACACAGATTCCTAATTACATATTTGCTATAACATGTATTTAAATTATCACAGCAGGCTTTCCAGCCAGTTTTAACTACAGTCCTGATTTTCATTTCAACAAATTTATCTTAATTCAATATTTGGGCTCTTGACATAGAGGAAATAAACACTATGAATAGTTTTGAACTTTTTCTGAGGCAGTGGGTTACAAGCTCTATAAGAATTAGATAAAAGGCTAAACTCTCCTCCCAGAGAAGCAAAGGAGAACCTATGAATGTACACATCGTATGTCACACACACATAGAATGATTTCAGACATTTCCCAGAGCTAATTATTCATGGTTGGGGTAAGACCGCAAGGATCACGGTAAGACCTTAATAACACTGAAACTCTTTTGTTAAAATGTCTAAACACTTTTATACACTATGCATGAAAGGGTTCTTCTAACATTATAAATGTCAACACAAAAATGTGAGAAATACTCAGAAACTATGTGCACTTCCAGTTTTAAAAGGTAGAAAAATACTTTTTATTTAAAAAATCAGTATCTTTACTGCCCAATACTGTCACTGCTAGCCATATGGAGATACTCAGCACTTTAAAATGTGACTACTCTAAATTGAGATAGGCATTGTGTTAATTAACCAGATTTCTAAAGCTTAGTACTCAAAAATATAAAGTACCTCACTAATAATTTTCATTTGATTACAAATTGAGATAATATTTTGGAAATGTTGTATAAAATAAATATGACAAATTACTTTCTGTCTCTTTTCATGTTTTAGATACAACTACTAGAAAATTTAAAATTGCATATGTGACTTGTGATATATACCTAATCCTGAGATTATATACCCAATCCTGCAGTGGAACTTGGAAATCTTCCACCTAGAGGAAATAATTACATACAAGACTTATAATGAATTTCTTATCTATATATTTTTTTGAGATGGGGTTTCACTATGTTGCCCAGGCTGGCCTTGAACTCCTAGGCTCAAGTGATCCACCCATCTCAGCTTCCGGAGTAGATGGGATTACAGGTTTGGGTCCCCACTAGCTAGCATTTCCGAGCTAGGATCTGAAAAACTGCTTTCACTCACTGCCTTACCACCTTCCTTCTCCACTACTACCACTAACACTGCCCCTTCTGCCTTCTATTTTCTGTGTCACCTTTGCTTCGTCCACCACTGTCTGCTCCCAGGTATGTTTCACATCAGTCACTGCCACAACTGCACAGCACTATAAGACGGGAACATCTCCTGCCCTCAAGATTGTTTCACACCCAGCCATGTGACCTCCTTACATTGCTGGACTTCATACTGTCTCATTTTATTTCTTATTTTTTCTTAGGATAACCTAACTTGTATTATGAAGCATTGGCCTCAGAAAATCTAATAATTCTGGTCATTTTCTATACTCCCTTCCCTGAACAAGTTATGATCATGTACTAGACAAGATATTCAAACATAAAATAAGAGAACAGAATTACAAGGAATAATGTACTCTGGTAAAATGTCTGGGTGGGCCATAGCCACAGCTAATAAAGATTTAAAACAAAACAAGCATAAATTACTGCCTAATAAGTTTTCCATCTTAAATGTCACTAAGAGGAGCAGAGTTAAAAGGGTCAAGTCTACACGGTCCTAAGGTAATTAACTGAAATGTGAAAAATTGGGGAATGTTGATTTAAAAGAAAACAAAATAAAAATGTTTGATTAAGTTCAACATTTTGATGACTGCAGGCAATGAGTTGAATATTATTTCAGATGTCATATACTTAATATACAAGCTTTTTAAAAACTGCTTGCAAGCAATTAGGATGTTTACATATCAAAAATTTAAGTCTTTTAGAACTAAAAGAATTTTGAAGGAACTAGAAAAATTTAGAAGCATCTAAGTCAGAGTTTCAATTGCATTCATTTAAGCGATAAAATATTATTTCCCCAGTGTTTTGTTTGATGCATCTTAAAATTCGTCAACCTATATAGGCTCACAAATTTCTGTCAATAATGTGTATTAATCACCATCTAAGTGATTTTCTTTTTTTTGGGTAATGATTCTTCGACCACTGTGTTTACCATTCAAAAGAGAGCATTTAACAAGGAGCTACAAGGTCTGACAATTAAGTTTGTGATCTCATCCTAGAAAAAGTACTATATACCTTATTGCTAAATATCACTACAGTCACCTTCAAAGTATTTCCCTTGGAAAGCTATGCCCTAATGCCAGCAACTAGTCCACCCATCAAAGCAATTTTGAAACTCTTTCTGAAATGGCCATCAGAACTGTCATCATATTATCCTTGATGTCCTGAATTTCATCAAAATGTCTTCCTTTCAATATTTCCTCTATGTTCAGGTAAAGAAAAAAGTCATTGGGGGTCAGATCAGGTGACTAGGGAGGATGTTCTAATACAGTTATTTGTTTACTGGCTAAAAACTCCTTTACAGACAGTGCTGTGTGAGCTGGTACATTGTTGTGATGCAAGAGCTCCTTTGTGACCATTTTTACACACACCTTTCCCATGCCAAGATTTTCAGTTAAGATTTTCCTGTTGCTATACTGATGTTTATTGGGTCTGATATGCTTATCACAGCCAGCTGATGAATTTGATGCAAAATTTGACAAATTTTTGCAATGTTTTCATCAGTTCTGTTTGTTACCAGCCGTCCTGTCCTCTCTTCATCAGTGACACTTTCTTTCCCCTCAGAAAAACATTTAATCCATTTATACACTGTGTTTTCTTCATGGCATTATCCCCATACACTTGGACTAACACATCCCTGATTCCATTTCCATTCTTACGAAGTTTAACAAGAAATGTAATGTTTGTTCGTTGCTCTAATTTAAGCTCCAACATTCTTGTGACAGCACACAAAAACATGTAACAAGATACTGCCAAACATGAACACAAATACAGCTGAGAGACACTGAAATACCAAGTTTATGAAACCTTACCCAGTTGTTTGTACAGTACTGCCCACATAAGCTCATGGTGGCAAGTTCGCGAACTTAATTGTCATAACTCATATGTCTGCCTGTTACAACAAAATTTTAAACTTGGTCAAATAAACCTGTGCCACATTGCATGGCAAAGTTCACCACCTCCCCAAGTCTTAAATCTCTATCCTTTCTGGAAAATCTATATGACATAATATTCTAAATGCAATTCACCTTCCAGTTTAACCGTGACCTCTGCCCATAAATATTAAAAGACCTGGGTAACAACAATAATTTGGTTTGTTTCTGCTCTTGTGGCAGGACAATCATACTACTGTGGCAGTTCACACATCACCTCCTATTTTCACTATTTTCACCTTGAAGTAACTGCAGGAGATTGCACAGAATTTTTATCTATGAAGTCAGGACTATAATGGTAGCTGTCAAGAGACAGATACTCATGTAAAAGGAATTGCAGTAACAGCAGCAAGAAGACTACAAACACTACAAGCTAAATAAATAAAAACATAATAGGGAAAATAAAAGTACAAGATAAATTCTTTCCAGATTTGGAAATCTATAACTGAGATTTTTAAATCTAGCATAACTATTCTACATATAAATACTAAAAATTGTAAAACAAAAAAAATGTAAAGTACTATACGCACGCACATGAAGTCTGTATTTTTTATATACTATATTTCTATTTCTATACTGGAATTCCTGGGTTTTTTTAAAATTAGCATATACTTGAATGTATGTGTTATATGCAAATTAAATCTAGAATGGACATTTTGAAATGACATTTGAGAAAAGCGTTCAGTCGCCATGCTCCATAAACATGATTTTAGCTACATGATGCCTGGACACATAGGTACTTAATAACTGTTGAATGAATGAGTGAATAAATACCAAAATGCAGAATTCTGATTTTCTTCACATATTGTGTCCTGAAAACTAGTAATCAATTGTGCTATCCAGGCACAGTGTAAAATCTCACATATTCTTTTCTCCACAGACAATGAAGTTTAAAAAAAATCCAAGATATACGCTTATAATTGAAGATCAATTGGTGTGAAAAGGGGTGGAAGCTAGAGGGGTGGATGACTCATCAAGTCCACCTTATAACGTTTGTCTCTGTAATGATGTTTAGCTCACAGCTTTAGGACTATCAGTTCACATTTTAAATTTAATGATTTGGAAGAAAAACAAATTTAGCATATGACACTTTCTAGATATACCACTGCAAACATTAGCCAGGTCACAAATATCAGAAGAATGGAGTCAAACATCAATAGAAAACAAAGATATATAAACCTCTTTCAGTTGAATTGTGGTTGAGGAGAAGAATCCAAGGTGATGGAGATAAAACAAATACACATGCACTCACACTCATAACAGCAAAGGTAAAATTAGAAATAAATATATGTATGATCATGAAATATGTCTTTTTCCTAACAGTGAATATGGCTTAGTGAAGCAGTCACCACAATTGTATTTAGTGCACTGGAGTATTACAAAATTAAGAATATATCTACAAATTTCTAATTGATAAGAACAATATTTCTAAAGTTAATGTATCCATAATTCACCAAGTTGAATTTATTTCCAAAGCATAGCTAATGAAATACATAACAATCCTTTGCAAGCTTTTTTCTTCTTCAGACATACATAACAAAATCAAACAGAATCCCAAAACTTCTTGGATTCCCTAAACTAGTCAAATAAAAAAGTATAATTACTGTTTATTATAACATTGTGGCCTCAAATAATTTCTCTAGTGCTTATTAACTAAAAAAAAGTTCTTGAGACCCATGCTTTAGAAAATTAAAATGCAAAAATACCTGCACACACGTTTACTGCAGCACTATTCACAATAGCAAAAACATGGAACCAAACATGCTGCCCATCGAAAGTGGACTGGATAAAGAAACTGTGGTACATTTACAGGATGGAATATTATGCAGCCATAAAGAAAAACAAAATTATGAACTTTGCAGCAATCTGGATGGAGTTAGGCCTATAATACTCAGTGATTTATCACAGAAACAAAGATCTGAGTACTACATGTACTCACTCATAAGTGGACCTTGAACATTTGTCATAATACTATAAGAAAGGGACTGGCAGTAGTGGAACACTGCCAGGGGATGGGGGGACACATAACATCAATAAGGGTACCCACACGTAACCTGTATAATGACCACATATGTACCTAACCCTCATTTGTAGCCCACATTTTAAAAATAAAATAATTATTAAAAAAAGAAAATTAAAATGAACAATTGGAGGATTTATTATATAATTGAAAGGCATAGCATGTGAATTGGCAGCTCAATAGTAGATAACTTTACCTTTTATCAATACTTCACAAACCCTCTAATGAACGTTAACACAAAAAGAAATCAACAATGATATGGGGTTTTATAATATGTTCAATAATCACAGTAAGCACTTTCCAGTATAGAAAACAAACTTCACAAGGGAATAATTTGATTATAAGGAATTGATGGCTGAATTCTGGCTTTGCACTTACTCTGGTGAGAATTTTTTTTTTTTTTTTTTTTTTTATTGTGATATTAAGGGGTACATTTAAGGGTTAGGTACACAAATATGTCTCATTCAGGCACCCTTGTTTGTAAGAAATGTCCCCCCATCCCCAGACAGGTATTTACTGCCATTAATT
>CAUYQG010242301.1:0-35821 GCA_963574415.1 Tarsius wallacei
GCGCTATCACGCCCAGCTAATTTTTTTTGATTTATTGTAGAGATGAGGTTTCGCCTGCCCAGGCGGGTCTCGAACCCGCGGGCTCAGGCAATCCACTCACCTCAGCCTCCCAAGACGCGGGATTACAGGCTGAGCCACCGAGCCCAGCTTAAGGAACTTTTAATTAGCTCTTACTATGTGCATGATCCTGTTTTAGGAGTTGTAAGGAAAAAAAAGAAAGGACATGGTCCCAATCCCCAGAGATGACTTATGTGCCTGCCACCCCTAAAAGATTGCCTTTATATTCATGTCTTATTTTTCATGTCTCAAGCACAGTGCTTGGCACAGAGTGTGATTTTAGAGTCCAGGATGGGCATTTAAAGTATCATCAAATGAAATAAGATGTCAATCCCCAAGAACCTTACAGACTATTATAGAAGGTAGGACTTACACTAAAATGGGACCTCCCTTGAATGTTTGAAGGAAGAATAGCTTATGTGGCATAGGCTTGACTTTGGAACATATGTACCAATAGGCATATTTTGTTTTACCAGTTTTCTTGCCCTATACAGTGTTATAATCAGTTAAAATAATCAGTTAAATAAGTGTTGGGTTTTTTTTACACTTTCCCAGTCCCCTGTATTTACGTTAACTGCCTGGCCCCCATAGGCATTAAAGTTTTGAGCATTTTTAGCCACGAAAATTCTCCTTCATTGATACTTTTATTATTTTCCTTCAGTTTTGCTTGACTGAGTACTTTGGAGAGGGACAGAGTAGGGCTAAAACAAATATAAACAGGAAGAGGGGCTCATGTACATTAGGGCCTGCAGATTTATGCTAGGATTTGCTGTTACAATCTAAAAGATAATATCTCACCAAAAGTAAATATAACAACTTTATATCCAGTTCAGTAAATGAGACCTGACCAAATGCAGAGAAAAAAAAATCATAATTGAGGGCTTACAAGTAATGAGTTTGCTATATAACTCTTATATTGTATCAATATGTAAATTTTAAAATAATGGTTAATTTAAAAATATTTGAACTAAAAAACTCAGGAAGCTTTAATGACAACATTGGACTACTAATAAAATTAACTTTAAAGAAAAAAATTATTTCTCAGTCTTTTTAAAACTTTGCTTTGTTTTTCAGCAAATGATACTCACCAAATTGCAAAGAGGTTTGAAAAGAGGATGGTATATGTACATGCTACATTTTAAAACATACACACAATAAGAATATAAAGCATTCTGATTATTCTAAAGGGGAAATATTTTAATTTGTGTGTTTATTTTATAAATTCATTTATGAACATTATTTTTTGTTTCATGCAAAGAAATGATGAAATGTATTGTCCAGAGCTTCAACTCTGGGCTCCAAAGAGTTTTGCACTGAATATGCCTCTCTGCCCATACACAGGCAGGAAGGTCCTGGTCCAATGGCACATGTAGACTTTTCAGGTGAAGATAAAGATACTGTACTCCTTCCATTATGCTCTTTGCCTGGAGGAGAAAGCTGACATTTTCTGTAGAAACCCCTCTTTCCTGTGGGTGTAAGTCTAAATGTCGTTGGTTCTACTTACCAGATAAAGGGAACATGCTAAATTCATATCAATGCAAGAGTTGCCAAGCAGCAGCTGCAAATGTACCCGTGCTTTGAGACTCTCTAGGATTTCCATCTAGGTAGAGAGGCCCCCAGAATCCATGAGCAGAAGAGTAATAATAATAGTAATAAAAAACAGTAACAGACCTGAGCGCTGTCAGACTGTAATTGCTCTGGCAACAGAGCAAACAGTCCTACCGTAGGCCCACACAGCTTTAATACCCAAGTGCTCAGGAGAGAACAGCAGGAAACCTCAGCAAGCAGAATACTTGTTAGCAGACTTTGTTTACTTCAAGCAGGGAGAAATGTTTTATTTTTTAATGAAATCCTTTCCAATCAGCCCTGTCTTCTTTCTGCCTGTCTCCAACCTTGTTTAGCCAGCTCCTTCTTACCTACTAAGGGGGAGTGTTCAGGTTAGAGCCTGTTGTTGCCCAAGAATAGGGATGCACTGCCAATGAAAGAGACTTAGAAGCTCAAGATGCAGAAGCAGGTAGCAGAATATAGGAGTCTGCTGCTGAAATTCTGCAAAGGCAGCTGATGTGTACATAGGAGAGAAACCCCTGATGCTGAGCACATAGGTGGGACTGTACCAGCAGGCCTAGATTGTAGCATTTTCACCTTCTGAGTTCTGGTCTTTGGTAGAGTCTTACATTAAGGAAACCAAAAGTCTCCCTGCTTCAAATCATCTCATCCCTCAGTCTAATAACTACTGAGGTTCCTCTTATTCATGACTCCTTAAATAATATCCATTATCACAAAAAATAACATCAATTCTTACATTTCTTATTGGTGCATTACTGGTACATAGCCATTTGGTGGTGGTTCAGGTCCAGAAGAAATGACACACCAGAACAGGTAGGCAAATTCTGGGGAAAAAAAGATCAATAATCTAGAAATCTACAAAGCCTTTTTATGACCCTATTAAGGGCAGGAGGAGGGAAGAAGGATATGTAATAAATGAGACAGGGAATTTTCTTAATTAAAGAATCATGGCTTACTTTTATCTTTGCTTTCTGTATAGTACAGAAAACCAGACAGCACATTTTTCTGGGAATGTCACTATAAACTTCATTGAACCTGCATGATGCTTGGGGTTACATCCCAAATACCTTTCCTTTAGAATGTTCTAACATTCTATGATTCATCTCTACCCACCTACATGGACGATTGTTCTTCTTAGTGTTTTTGAAAGCTAGATGATATATGTAAATGCTGCATTTAAAAAAAATCAAACCCCAAACACATGGCCTAACAAGTAATAGATTATTAATGGGGCAATGAAGTGAAATCAGAAACATACAGCAGCCTAGGAACTCTGTATCCACTTGTTCTATATAAGTTTTGGATTAGCAGTCCTGAGTGATGCTCATTCCTATGTGTCAAGAGAAGAGTCAGTCTATGAATGATGAACACTGGTTGAAACTAAGGTCCAGGAAGCCTCAAGAGTTACAGCTATAAAATGGGGCTCATAATTGTCCTTTGTGAGATAGTTATTAAAAACTAAATGTGATAACAATAATTAGTAAAAATAAGCACATAGGATATTTACTGTTATTCCATCCAGAATCAAAACAAAGGAGACCAACAGAAGTGTCAATGTACATTAGAGAAAACACCTAATAGGGCTCATTCCTATTCATATGGAACAAATACGAACATTTACCATTGATTCATTCTTTCAAAAATACATAGTAGGGTTTTTTTTTCCCCAAGTGTCAGCCACAGTTACATTGTGCTCGGTCTGATGACAAAATGCCTGCATTGTGGAACTTAATCTAGAGGAACTGTATTAATAATTGCCTTAGTCTAGAGGAATCACATTCATAATTGTTTTATTACAGTTTTGAAAGTGCTGTGACCAAAAAATACAGGATGCTATGAGAATACACAAAAGAAATCTAACCCAACCTTCTAGATTATTATGCAAATCATGTTTTCCTGATATATATATGTGTATGTGTGTTATACACACATACCCACACATGAGGGGGACCCCCAAAATGTTATTTAATTATTAAAAATTGTGTATTAACTTTAATGTTTAAACTTTAGTCACTTTCAAAGTACTCTCCATTTGATGCAATACATCTATCGAGATACTTTTTTCCACTGCTCAAAACAATTTTTGAGCTTGTTAATTTTGACGCCTTTAGTGCTTCTGCCATTTTTTGTTTCACCTTTTCAACATTGTTAAAACATTTCCCTTTGAGGACAGTTTTCTTTGGGGGAACAAAAAAAAAGTCACTTGAGGAGAGCTTGGGTGAAAAGGGAAGATGGGGCATAGAGGTCATGCCATTTTTGGTCCAAAACTGCTGAACACTCACTGCAGTATGGGCAGCTGTGCTCATAAATCACCCATCATGAAATGAGCAAACACACTGAAAGAGTCTCCAAAAAAATTCACTGAAGCCAAATTCAGTCTCTTACAACAACCCTAGTTGGTACATTGATGCTGATGGGTTCTTAGAACACTTACAATGGCAGGGGAATAATTCCAGGTTTTTTTGGGGTCCCCCATATATATCTTACCTACAAATATATATTACATATATACATAAAAAGTATATATGTAAGTTATACATATACATACTCATATATGTATATATTTTTAAATTCTTACAATAATCCTAAAGATGAGTTTGAGAGACCAGCTGAACATCTCATCTCTGAAACCTCAATAAGCAGGCAGGCTGGAACCCAAATCCAGCTCCCCTTCCCCTAAGGTTAGCATGCTTCCCACCAAGTCACCATAACTGGTAGCTCACTAGAGGCCTTTGCTCCCTATTTCCCACTCTGGTATACCTCAGGTCAGTGGCCCATTTTTGTCAGTCTTAGGAGTAAAAGACTTAAGAAATTTGTGTCTTTTCCTATGATGTGAGATTAGGTCACCACCTTAAGTTCAGTCCAAACAAGTCCACACATAAATGACACTGTGATTACCCATATATGACACAGCATTTCTGGAGAAAACTATTAACCATGCATTTGAAAATGTGACTTCTACTAGCAATAACACCAAGTCTTTCTCTGGTGTTTTTATATCTTACTGTTAGTCACTTTCCAACCCATGGGGCAATGGATTTCCACTCTAAACATCATCTCTAGTCAATAAGTGTACACACACACACACACAGAGAGAGGGAGAGAGAGAGAGAGAGAGAGTATTTTCTGCATCTCAAAAGCTTTACACATGCACAGTGGTTCTGCCCTGAGGCCAGGTATAAATAGACAGTCTGATTTCCCACTAATGCCATCAGAGAACGCTCTTTTAGAACACTAGTCAGAAACTCTCATGGAGTGAGGAAAGCTATGTCAAGAAGCTCTTATTGGGTCCAGGAAACTCAGCAGGCACTGTGTTGCCCCAGCTCAGCTTCTCCTTCTTGAAATACTCTGATGAACCAGAGCAAAGTCTATTTAGGGCTTAGTGGAAGGGCCAGGATGGATAGTGAGTATATTAGTGAAAGGAATCATACTGATCAACGAGGAGGGTGAGGGTGGACATCTCAGAAGCAATAACAGTCAACATGAAAGAAACCCAGTGATCTTCAAAAGAATTAAGTTAAGGGCCAGAGAACTAACATGGCTAAGGCAAGATCGAGGTGTGGGAAGCAGGTAAACCAAGGGCAAAGAAAAATAGGATTTCATAAGGGAAAAGAGTGGAGAAATCATAAGTCAGATATAAAAGCTACTCTCAGTTTATCTCCATTCCAAACCTCGTGTGACAATGTGTACTTCTTTTAGGTAGAAAGCATGTAAAAGAATGGACCCTTCTAAGGTTAACCAAAGCGGGCAAAAGAGCCATTGAGTGCTTTTTATTATTAATAAGAGATATAAAAGCCTAAGGCTAAGGTATGCACTACAAAGGTCCACTTTAGCTTCCACAACCCTCTTTCCCATTTCCCCATTTTCAGCCTTCTAGACTGGAGGCTAACCAATAGAGAGTGAGGGAACAGTGAAAGAGGACCCTCACCAAGAGCTGTGACTGGGAAAAGAGAGAGACAAATCAGGGACCCTCAACAGATAGAGAGAAAAGACAAAAGGAAGAGAGACCAGGCTACTGAGATCAGTGATCAGTCAAATCAGAACTATGCTGTATTTTAAGAGAATTTTATTACTTTTTGAAACATAAAGTACTGGCTATGTAGAGGCCTACTGGACACTTTGTTCAATGAAGAAACAAGAGTGATTTGTAATTAGAACCTCAATGAGTAGCAGGTCACTTTCTTTAGAACCCTTCAACATTGCAGTAGTAGAAAAGCATTCTCCTAAATAATGCACACAACCCCCCTAAAACCCAAGAATGATATCTATGCCATTTTAAACACCATTAATTATACGGAGTACACATCTTTCTTTCTAGAAATGTTAGTCATACTCCAATTAATAAAAATGTTAAATAACCGAGGTAAAATTTAATATTGTACATAGTTTCTCACCCTCTTCCAATTGCAAAATGGTTGGGGGTAGTTGATGAGTATTTAATACAGAAAGAGGACTTCCTACATATCACAATTTCCATCATCAAAGGTCAGTAGGAAAATGTCCAAACTCACCACAGAAAGACCTCCATGATTTGATCTATCACATTGAAGATGCAGAAAAGGGTCTGGGACCATGCTTTATGCTGTATACATTATGTCATTACTTATTCATAGCAGCGGAATGGAAGTAATTGTTATTATTCACATTTTATGGATGAAGAGATGGATAATTAGGGAGGTGAACTAAACTTGCCCAGTACTTGAATTGTCTACCAGTCTTTTCTCTAACTCACACTTAGTATCTATAGGAACCTGTTGCTTCTACAAAACCACCCTGAAGCCCATAGCCAGACTTCCCTCATGATATTTACCCCAGCTCTGCCTTTATCTCCCTCCCCAAGTATTTCTCCTCCTAATGTATCCAAATTGCATACCTTTTTCGAAGCATTCCCTGGTCACCTCAACTTGACAATGACTTTCTTTCTCCCAGTAAACAACAGCAACCACATGTATTGAACATCTAATGACATACAAGTGCCATTTCTAATTTTTATAATTATGTATTTTTTGTCAACATGTATGGACTTGATGGTGAGGAAGTTTCCTCCTAGAAGTATGATGTGCTCAGAATTACACATGATCTAAGATGGTTTATAAATATTTGAGAAAGAAGATGAGAGAAAAAGACAAGATAAGGGAAAGTAATGAGAAAAGATCGATTGTCTACTTCTAAAAGTTACTTTGGAGATACTTAAAGTCCTTATTTATAGGTTTATAAATTTTCATTTTATTTAACTACCTATATATGCAATGATGTCCTCGCTAGTAAGGAGTCACTTGGCTAGTCTAGTTTCTATCTTTTAACTGTGAACTCAGGTGTGCCTTAACTGCTGGGAAACATTGGAAGTGCAAGTTTTTAATAGATGTTCAGAATTCAAAGAGAAATGAAAGGAAGATTTGTTTGCATTCCCTGCACACCTGTATCTCCTGCTAATAATTTTCCCAGGAAAGAGTGCATTTCCAGAGATTGGGATCAGCCCCAGGATTGCTCCATAGGATGCATCCAGAATGACTGTGCCAATTGATCTAGTGAGCCACTCCTGTACCTCACTTATGAATGGAAGCATCACCTTTTCTGTCAGGCAGTAAGTGTGAGTTCTTGGCTAAAACAACCCTCCAACTGCTTTTCTATAAGGCTGCTCTGAGAAGGGAACTGTTGAGAAGATGTTACATTATAACACAGCAAAACCTTACCGAGTAAGATTCCAGAGTGGCAATCTTCTGGTGCCTGGGGCTATGTGAAGCTTCCATTTGATTTTGATGCTTACTGGCATCTTTAGTCAGGGAAGGCTGTGTGTAATCTTCGTTTCTCTATGGCTGACTGACTAGGCATGGCTCTGTCATCAGGAAAGCTTTACCATGAAGGGGACTAGGAGGTCAATGAGCAGGTCCCACCCCAAAGGAGAGCTTCAGTGACACCTATAGGAGAAGGCTTGAAATGAAAGGAAATGTCAACATTTTACCCTGACCTGCCACCCACTACCTTCCATGAATGTACATGGGTTCTAAACATCAAAGTTAAAAATACAACAGTATACTCCATAAAGCCTTGATCTGAGTTTTGAGACTAATGAACATTATGACTGTTTATTTGCAGAGATACATTGAATCTAAGGTCAAGGGTAAAGAGTGAGAGGCCCAGTCTGGCAGCCCACAGATATATTTCAGTTTGTTGGTTTGTTTGGCCCATGCAATTTTCTTTTTTCTAAATGGAATTACTCACCCATATGTAGAAATTGGAAGCTTCTACATTCAAAATATGTCTTTATCATAACTCTTTGAAAAAAATGGGAAGATCTGAAAACATATTTCTACTTGCCAACAACTTGGCAGAGTTGTCAGGAGAGGGGTGGAAATTACAAACAAGCCATCCAGATTACCAAAGACCCCCCCCCCACCCCGTTTCCCCTTTGTCTCTTCCTTTTCACTCATTTATGTCACGTGGTTGGCCCATAGAGACATCTGAATTTGTGGCTCAGATAAAACCTTGGTGCTTTGATTATCAGAGAAACCTAAGTCATTCTGCCAAAGATAAAGGGTTTTTTTGTTGTTGTTTTGGGTTTTTTGTTTTTTTTTTTTTTCCATGAAGAGATCACATTCTAACTGTGGTTTCCTCTTACCTCCGCTCTGGGGCAAGCTTTTTATCGAACAACTCCCATTCATCAGTTCTAATCTGCTTTCACTTACAGCATAGACTAATTGCAGCTCCTTTATAAACTTAAGAGTTGGGAAACACAGCTGAAAAAAAAAAGTTCCAAGATGTAGTTCTGTTTTGTGTTCTGTCTCTAGGAATATAAGACATTGGCTAGTTCCAGCCCAAGGTGATGGTACTTATTTGTCTGCAACAATTGAGCACCAAAGTGCAAAGTCATCATGATTAAAGGCATATTTGAAATTAGTTCCTCCTTCCTCATGCTCTATATGCTGGCTTGTATCTCTTCCATGTGGGAGTAGAGATAGCCTGTGGTCACTAGGGGAGTAGCATAGGTAGGGTGAATCAACCCATTAGGAACAATAAGGGTAAAACCTTGGCACTTTTATTAGCTTTGATTTGTGTTGCTTTCAGGCCTCAAGTGCAGGGTTTATAAAAAAGAACCAAGCAGTTATAGATTGTGTGCTGCTCGTCGCTATGGTTTATATCCAATGTCTATGAAGGTTTTATTGGATTATTGGTAGCGTGTTTATTTGCCTGAACACAAAAAGTCTTGCTAGGCCTTGAGAATAATACAGAAAGAAGGGGCTTTGCGGTATTACAGGATTTAGGGGAAAGTCTGCATCCTGTACTCTGGGTGGCAGGGAATGGGGAAGGGAACAGGCACCAAAGAGCATAGTGTATTGGCTAGAATTTAAGATGAGGCTGCAGAATAGATGTGGAGGAAGCTTGCCAGGCCAGAGCTAGCCATGCTTTATTTGTGAATCAGGATCTCCTGGGATATTTGTGCTGATTCAACTCATTTTGGTTTGCAGTTGAGTAGGTTATAGAAGGAAGATGTACGAAGGCTACTGGGCAATATCCCCAATTGGTTGGTTGATGGGTGAACTAGTTTTTCACAAAAATAAAATGATAAACATTCTCATGAATAAATTCATATGTTAGGCTCTATACTAAGGATTCTCCACATCAGCACTAATGGCATTTGAACCACAAAATTCTTTGTTATAGTGACTGTTCTGTGCATTACAGGATATTTTACAACATTCCTGACCTCTACCCATCAGATGCCAACTGTATCCCCATCTAGTTGGAAAAACCCAAAATGTCTCCAGATGTTGTCAAATGTTTCTTGTGGGAGGGAGGGGAGAAGAGGAAAAATATATAGAACCACTGCTTTACACAAACTAAAGTGTGTGTGAGTGTGTGTGTGTACATTTGTTGGGAGATTTAATGTAATTATTCATTAAATTTCAAAGAGACAATTCCAAATACAATGTTTTTTGAGTTGGGATCTCACTCTGTTGCCCAGTACCATGATTACTGTTGTGCAGTATTGTGATTACTGTTCACCACAGCCTCAATCTCCTAGGTTCAGCCTCCAGAAAAGCTTGTGAGTGCCATCACATTTGGCTACTTTTTTTTGTAGAGACAAGGTCTCGCTATGTTGCCTAGGCTGTTCTCAAACTCCTGGGCTCAAGCAGTCCTCCCACCTCGGCCTCCCAAAGTACTGGGATTATAGGCATGAGCCACCACACCCAGCCCCAAACACAATAATTTTAATTAATTTAATTCCTTTAAAATGAGTCTCAGAATGGAGACCCAGAAATTAAAGTTGGGAGATTTTTAAGAAAAAAGAACACGTTTTAGACAGGCCTTACTCAAATGTTTGAATCCATAATCTGAGGTGGGAATATACATAGCTGTGAAATATGAAGCTGTTAAAGTACATCTCAGTGTGTTAATATTGATCCTTGGACAACATCTTTCTAGAAGTGCTAAATCAGGAAAGATAGAAGCCTCCAGTAGCCAGATAAACGGTCTTTTCTTTTCTGGCTTCCAACATTAAAGCCTGGCTCTTTTTGGGGTCTTCAACAAACAACACCAAAATTAGGAGGCAGAGATCCCTGTGCTTTTTGTAAGAACCACCAAAATGAATATTGATTTTTGTCCCCCTTTTCACTAAGTGGAATCACATCACAGCTGCTATGTTGCTTGAGTTAAACAAGAGACATGAGAGGAAACTGATTTGCCTCTAAATATTTTCTGCCAATCTTTTGGTCATAAAATAACATTGAAATTGGGAGTGTACTTGGGCATAAGCACAAATGTCAGACTATTTTGAAAGCGGTTTCACTTTTATTGGGGAAAGAATGGGTAAAGAGAGTAAAGACCATTCATGTATTAGGCAATGGATCTGTTCTGAGAACCCAGAGTACAGCTGGATTGGAGAAAAGCAAGCAAAAACAGTCCTTTTAAAGCATTCTCATCTTAATGAGGCTTTGTATCATTGGAGGTAGGGCAACCAACCACATGTGAGGCTATAATAGCTCAAGAGACAACATCTCAGATGGGGCAACCAGAGCTGATACCAAGCAGTAGAACAGGGAAAACATTATTTTGTTAGACATTCTGGAAGTCAACTGAACTCAATGTTAAGAGTGGACATACTCACTGATAGGTTTTTGTGAAATGCCAAAACTCTTGGAGAGATCAATGGATGAAATTTACTAACAATCTACTGTAAGGTCAAGAAGTTTCAGATAACTAAAGACATGAGAAGAAAGAAGTGTGGAAAAACAGAAACACCATCATTTACTGGTTAACATCAATGCCCCAGGATCCAGACTAGACATTCCAGTCCTCACAACTGCATTGTGAAGGAGGATTATATAGATTACATAACTTGTCCAAAGGACTTAGCCAGTAAATAGCAGGCCAAAAATTATAGTAAGAGTTATATAATTCCAAATTCACAAAGCAAAGGAAACCATACCATATTCTTGTGGGTTTCCACAGTAGGAAAAGTTATAACCAGAATATAATGTTTTCTGAATTATCTCTTCGAGGAAGAAGACTTCTTTACTTTTGGCATGAGCCTTATAAGTGCTGGAAAATTGTACTTGTTAGATGATCTGAGTCAAGACTCACAGAAGCCTCTATGTAATTTCTCAAAATGTGACCCCTGCAGCACCCCATTAGACTCATGGGATAGCACTGGTTAAAATAAATAATCCTGGGCCTCACCACCAGGCTACCAAATTAGAAACTCTGAGGCTGTGGTCTGATGAGATGCATTTTTATCAAGATATTATGCTGATTAAAATTTCAGAACTACTTAATTAAGTTGTATGTTGGGGGAATATAGGAAAGGAAGCCTAGAAGACACTTGAGTGAATAATACCAGAATTTCCTTCTCAGAAGCAAGCCAATTTGAAGATTTGAACCAAGGAGCGCTAGGGGATTCACTAACTACAGAATGTTCAAGAATCACTGCTCTGCTGATGAACTGTGAAGTCAATGAAATCTTCACATCAAACCTATTTGGGATTTGTCCTTCACAGAGAGTAACACGGGTGAGACTTGCTGTAGGCTACAGAAAATTACACCTATAATCAGTATCCATAGGTCTAGAAGATGAGGGAGCTGGAGAAAGAAGAGTCTAGATAGCGTGCTGATGTTATTTGCCCGCCAATCTGGCCAATCTGTGATTCAATGATGGATACTAGAAGACCATAAGTATGTGCTTCACAAATATCTGGCCTTACAGTTTTAAAATTTAGAGTTTTTTACTTTTGTTCCTTTTAAAGTAATCACCTTTTATTTTGCTCTTATTTTCAGATAGTCTCATGTGGACTAAAGAAATACAAAGAGGATGCTTGGCCTAGAAACAAAGGTTATGCTAGACTTTTGTACTTTAAGATGGCCATAATTCATCTGTGAGGCACTGAAAAGCCCACAATAACACTAGCTTATAAAAGAAGTTGTTTTTCTTTCACAGTTATTTTGGCAGAGGTGTTACCCCATGGTGTCAGAGACCCAGGTTACTTCTACCACATATATTTATATAGCTTCCTTTGTCAAGATTATGTTCCCAGATGACTGACATACCACTTTTACTTTCATCCGATTTGTCAAACATGACCACATAGTCTTACTTAGCCATAAGGAAGCCAACAAACTTAGTCTTCATTTCAGGTGACCATATACCAAGCTAAAAGTGGGGGAAGTGATTCCATTATTATTGAAGAATGGGAGAAGAAATATTTGAGGAAAACTACCAGTCCTTTATACAAAACTAAATGTCCCCCGAAAAGAACTATGTACATATGCTCTAGACTATTAAAAACTAGAGTATATTTAAATTCCTGTGAAAGGATATTGAATGAAAAGGCACACTCTAGAACTCCAGAATAATTGTTATTGTGTAAAAAAAAAAAATCCACTTTATCCATGCTGTGCACAAAAAGATACAAGGAAACAAATACAACAATGTGCTCATTATAATTATAACTATTTTTTCTTACCCAGGATTTAAAATGACATGATAGACTAATTATATTGTCTGAGTCAAGCCCCGCAGAGGCATCCATTCAATTTCTTAAAATGTGACCCCTGTAGCACCCACATCAGAGTCATGGGATAACACTAGTTAAAAATGACTAATCCTGAGCTTCACCTCCTCTTGCTGTGTGAGTTTGGAATCATACATATTTTATTATAATTCTAGCACTGCTACTTACTGGCTAAGTGATTTGGATGAGTCACACACTTGTATATGTTCTCAGTTCCTGTCTCCTTACCACTTACCTAGACCACCCTTTCTTCCAAGTAACTGAGTGTAGGTAGGGAAAACATATCACTCTGTTGACCACTCTCACTTCAAACTCATGAACAAAAATTTCTAGTGGATCCTTAATACCCAAGTAATCACAGTATGTTTCTCTTGACCATTTATTTTCCCAGTCTCTTAGCAAATAATATTTTACCTTTTCCTTTCTCTGGAAACCTTCAACAATTCTTCCCCATCCTCATTCTCAGTTGATGATCTTACTTCTGACTTCACTGACAAAATTGAAGCAAAGGAGATCTTCCAAAAATTCTTATGACCTCTTCCATCTATCTTCCAGAATCTATTTCCAAATATTCTTACTCTCGTTACTATGAGTGAACTAGTCATGACCCTCTCTAAGGTCAATCCCTCCATGTATGCACCAGATTGTATCTCCTCATTCTCACTCAAGGACACCCATCCAGCAATTCTCACCTCTTTCTTCCCCATTATGAATATTTCTCTCTATCAGAGCATTCCCATCAGCGTACGACATGGCATCATTTCTCCATCAAAAAAATAAATAAAAAAGGATCTCTTGACATCCCTCTTCCCTCTAATACTGGCTCCATTTCTCTTTTCTCTTTGCATCAAAAACTCCAATTTATCTTTTTTTCTCTTGTAGTCATCACTCTGCAAAAACTTCTCATGCTGAAGTCATCAATGGCCTTTATTTTATAAAATCTAATGGCTGATTCTTAATCTTTATCTACTTTACCTTACTTGACACAGAGAATCACTCACTCTTAATTAAAATGAGCTCTTCACTGGGCTTCCAGAACATTATATTTATAGTTCATCTCCTGGTTTTCTTCCTACCTCACATCTCAATGTACTCTGTTGGTTTCTACTCTTCTTCAATTCTTAATGACAAAGTGCCCAAGACTAAGTCAAATGTATACTTCCAGCTCAGACTTTTACTCAAATTCTTAGTTCATTGTCTAACAACCTACTTGTCAACACTACTTAGATACCTAACAAACATCACAAACTAAACATTTGTAAAACTGCATTGTTTATCTTGCCCTCACCTACTCCAAATCTACTAACCCCCAGTTTTCCCCATCTCTGTTGAGAGGAAATTCCATTTTTTCCAATGACTCAAGCCAAAGACCTAGGAGTCCTTCATGACTCTTGTTCTTTTTCTCACCCACCACATTGAATCCACCAGAAAATTCTATCAGCTCTATCTTCAAAATATATCCAGAATCTGATCTTCACCATGCTGCAAACTGGATAAGACCCCATTAGCTCTCACTGGATAACAGCAATAACCTACTACCTCATTTTTCTCCTTCCACCCTTGTCCTTCTCTTCCTGTCCCCTCCCCCACAACAACCTAAAACGGCATTCTCAAAGGACAGTAAGAGTGAAACCTTCAAAATGTAAGCCATATCATGTCACTAACTTCTTATTTTCCTCAGAGAAAACTCCGGAGTCCTTATCATGGCCCAAAAGACTGCATGTTCTAGTCCTTGCCCAATTCTCTATTTCCTATTACTCTACTTGTTATTTGTTATGGTCAGTCACACTGATCACCTTGCTGTTCCTCAGAAATGCCAGAAGTGCTCCTAACTTTGCATTGAATCTTTCTCTCTCTGGAATGTTCTTCCATCAGATACCTGCATGGCTCACTTCCTCCCATACTTAAACTGTCACCTAAATGTCATTTTCTCAATAACAGCGCCCATCCTACTCCAGGCAATTTCAAACTCTTTTCCTTTTTAATTCTAGTAATCTATATGATTCACATATTTACTGTATAATTTATATTGCAAATTACATGCTTAATTTAAGCTTCAAGAGAACAAGATTTTTTATCTGTTTTATTTATTAATGTAGTTTTGGCCATTGAAACAATCGATGGCACATATAGTAGGTGATAAACATATACCTATGTAATTAACAAATATGGGACACAGGTGACTTTTTTATTGTCATCATGTTTTAAACAGTTCTTATTATACAAATTTTTTTAATGTATCATTTTGTTTCCTATATAGCACAAAACTTAATATATTAAAATTAAGATACTTAAGTTCTTAATTCTACTTCTAGTTCAACAAAATACTAAACTTTTAATGCTATAGAAATCAATTAACTTGATTAACTGTAACTTTTATCCTTTAAAAATGAGTTTAAAAATGCTAGTCTTGGCTAGCTCAGCTGGAGAAGATCACATAAGAGAAGACAACAAAGCTATGTGTTGAAATACATAAAGTCATATTAGAATAAGAGAATGTTATTATGTTTAATGAGATAACAAAAACTTCAATTATCCCTGAATAATTGAGTTTTGATTTTTAAAATATATCTTTAAGGTTGTATTTTTATATTTAAGAATGAACAAGTAAAATGTAATTATTCACCACTTATCAAAAACACTTGAGGGCAGAAGTTTTCCATTTTCTCAACATTCCTTATTTAAGGATGAAAATAATATGATCAAGGTCACAGGACTCACTAATGGCAAAACAGATGATAGTTCTCTGACTCCCAGTTCAGAGTTCTTTCTATAATACCCTATAGGATTCTGTTGGGCAAAGGAAATCCCTAAAGTAAGACAGAGTATACTATTGTTGAAGTTTACTCATTAACAACAAAATGCATAACCGTAACTCAGGGTTCAGAGACTTAAGTGTGGGAAGGGAACACCAGACACATCCTTTTTCTCTCAGGGTAAGCAGAGAGCCAAGGAAAAAAAAAAGGAAAGATGTGGATAACAGAAACAAAGAAACTGAAAACAAACCTTTTATATGAGAAGAGGATAAATGAGACTGGAAAGTACTCTCAAGTTCAAGATGACTGTCTAGGGTCCAACATACCTATTTTCAGGAAACCTGCTAATAGCCACTAAACTGAAATTAACAAAACTAGACATAAGGAAGCCTTCTGTTTGGAGTTGTTACTGCTGCCATGCAAGTCAGCATGGCTCTCAGCAGAACCATTTGTGCAGAATTACCCATAATGCTTGACACCATGATAATTCCCTTCTGCCCTGATGCATATTCTACTGACAGCATTGAAACTCTATCAAAGGAAAAAAGTAAATGATTCAGCAAACTGTTGATGTAAGACAGGGAAATAAACATTTAGAAATTCTGCTACGTGCCAAGATATGCTCCAACCTGGCCAGGAAAGAGAGCAAGAATATTACACATTCAGAGAATTTATACAAAATGTTCCCTACTCAAACAGAAAACAATACCTGATTGACATGTGGTCAGAAGTCAAACATAAACCTGGAAAGCAAGAGGAATTTGAAGGTTTTGGTTTTGTTTTTGCAAAAACAAAACAAAACAAAACAAAAAACCATCATTGTCCTAATGTTTCATAGCCCAGAATACTTCCTGTTCAAACTTTCATATCTTTGGTGGTGAAATGAAAATAATATGAACTTAAAAATCAGAAAACCAAGATTGAAATGCAGGCTATGACATCTCTTACTCACTGTGTGAACTTAGACCAAATTCTTGACCCCTCTTGACATTCCTAAGATTAGAGAATCTGATTAGCTGATCACTGCAGTCCGTATCTACTATAAAATTCCAGGATGTCTTGTAGCTTTTACCTTTTCCAACTGTCAGTCAACAGTGTCCTTGTGGCCTTCGTGGGCGATGAACTGGAGAGGGTCAGAGATCCTGATTACAGACCCTTCAAGGTCACACTTCAGGCAATCTACTAAACTCCCCTGAGCCTCAGTTTCTGCA
This sequence comes from Tarsius wallacei, assembly GCA_963574415.1. NCBI lineage: Eukaryota > Metazoa > Chordata > Mammalia > Primates > Tarsiidae > Tarsius > Tarsius wallacei. The sequence continues at coordinate 16,597 of CAUYQG010242301.1, forward strand.
TATGCTAAATGAAATCACAAAAAAATGCCTACTTCTCAGGTACTACAAATTGGGATTAAATAATAATGCAGGCTTATTTTTCCTTTTTTTTTTTTTTTTTAATATTTCAACCCCACAGAAAAGCTAAGAGAATACAATGGACATTAACATATCCTTCACCAATGATTAACATTTTGCCACATTTCTACACATTCATTATATACACACAAATATATGTGCATGTATGTTACTGATACTGAACGATTTGTAAGTGATGTGCAGACCCTATACCATTTATTCCTAAGTATATCTACAAATCAAGGACATTATTCCATATAACCACAACACCATTTCACAATCAAAAAGTTTAGTATTAATAAAACAATATTAAAAAATATGCAGTTCATATTCAATTTTTTTTAGTTTAATTATGTTTTTGGTTGCAACAATTTCTCCTTTAATCTAGACTACCCCTTCAGTTTCTGGTTTGTATGCTTTTCTGGTTTTTCATAATACTGATTCTTTTTAAGAGTTCAGGCCTATTGTTTTATAGAATATACCACACAAAACATATAAACAAATATTACAAATATAATGTTGAATGAAAGATGCCAAACATAAGACACTACAAAAACAGACAAAACTTATCTATGCTGTTAGACGTAAAGATTGCAGTTACCTGTAGGGGTTAGTGACTAGACAGATGAAGCTGAGCTATTAGTGTTGTAAGTTTTTATCTAGGGCTGATTATGTGACTGTGTTCACATATTATACATGAAATCAATTATTTAATTAAGCAATTACCTTTCAAAGATGAATTAAGAAATTGAAAGAAATATAGAGTTGCTTTAATTCCCTATGTTCATGGTATCATTAACGAAGTAGTCAAAGATGTATACGGATAGTGATGATTGGAATAATATAATTAACAAAATGTGTTAATAGGCATACAAGATATTTAATTTGGTATACTACAAACTGAAAACATTTTCTTTTTAGGCCTGAAAAAATAGTTTAAAATTTTTCATTTATTGGAACACAAAATTGCAATAAGTTCCCCAAATTAGACATTGTATAGATCACATTATTTGTTGGAGATTCAGTAAGAGTATAAATTGCAAAAGCAACTTTACAAAAGGAAACACCCTTCTAGACATTGGAGTGGCAAATGAATTCATGACCACCTCCCCAAAATTGAATGCTACAAAGGCAAATATAAACAAGAAATGGGACCTTACCAAACGGAAAAGTTTTTGCACAGCAAAAGAAACCATCAAGAGAGTAAAGAGACAATCCACAGAATGGCAAAAACATATTTACAAATTAAGCATCTGACAAAGGTCTTACATCCAGGATCTACAAGGAACTCAAACAAAGTGAAAGGAGAAAAACCTAACAAACCTCTTAAAAAGTGAGTAAAGGACACGAACAGACACTTCTCTAAAGATGACATACAAGTAGCCAACAGACACATGAAATGCCTCACTAATTATCAGAGAAATGCACATCAAAACTACAATGAGATGCTACCTAACTCCATACCAATGGCTATTATTAATAATTCAAAAAACAACAGGTGGCTGGTGTGATTACAGTGAAAAGGGAACACTTCTACATTGTTGGTGGGAGTGGAAGGAAGCTACTTCAACCTTTATGAAAAGCAGTATGGCGATTCCTAAAAGAACTAAAAATTGTCTTAAATACAAACCAGCAATCCTTCTTTTGGGTACATATACCCAGAGGAATATAAATTGCTCTAACAAAAAAGACACCTGCACACACATTTATTGTTGTACCGTTCACAACAGCAAAAACATGGAATCAGCCCTGCTGCCCATCGTGGACTACATAAAGAAAATGTGGTACATGTATATGATGGAGTATTACACAGCCATAAAGAAGAACAAAATCGTGGCCTTTGCAGCAACTTGGATGCAGTTGGAGACCATCATAAGTGAACTATCACAGAAACAAAGCACTGGATTCTGCAAGATCTCACTCATAAGTGGGCCCTGATCACTAGGCATATTAGCATAGGGGTGGGCTAGGCATTTGCTGGGCACTGCTAGGAGAGGGAAGGATAAAGGAGGATGGGGAGCACACGACAACACAACGGGTACGTAGTCCCCTACTGGGGAAATGAGGACCACCTAGAAGCCCAAACTTCACATGTATAAAGCCTACTTATGTAGTAAATTCTCACTTGTACCCCACAACTCTATAATAAATAAATAATTTCTAAAAATTAAAAACTGCTATTCTAAGAGCTTATTGAGTCAGAGTAAATGCATAATAAAATAGAAGACTGTTTAGAAATTATCCTAATTGACAATAACATATATCCCTATAATAAATATAAACATATATCATGTATCAATTCAAATTATTAACTATTTATTATTAAATAATAGTTTTATGTCCTAAGAATTTAGAAAAATAAGATAAAATCAGGCTCAAAGAATATAAAAACAGAATGAAATAATAAAATGCAGAAAAAATTATTTAACTTATTAAAAAATTTCAAATTCATTATTGGAAAATGTGTAAGCCAGCAGACATAACGAGTAAATCTAAGTGCTAGCTCTTGTGTGTGTATACAAGACCACAAAAATTAAATAAGTCCTATAAATCTAATTAAGAAAAAAGAGAAATTAGAAATAAGGTTAACATATAAAATTCCTTTAACAGTACCTAATCTAAATTAAATCTTGATATTATTAATATTCATAGAGAAAATCAAAGGTATGGCAATAGATATAGGGACATATCTAAATTAAAAATATGAGAACACCATACAGAATATCAGTTAATATATTTTAAAATTAGGATAAAATATATGATGTTTTAAAAATAGATATGTTACAAAATAAATTCAGTAAGATACAGGAAACCTAAAGAGATCAATCAACATGAAAAAAGTATAGGACTAGACGATTATTCTAGGAATATAAATCCTAGATTATAGGTGGAAATATACATCCAAAATAGACTGGAAGCATGATTAGTTTTAAAGATATGTAGTTTTAAAGATATTTCAATTGCTAAAGAACCTCTTTTTAGTTTATATTGAAGTTGATTCTCCAGCATTCTATCTATCCCTCCCTCCTTGTCAGTAATTCTGGGAAGTAACCCCACCATTACCTTCAGAATGGGGCTCTGGCTGTTTTAACTAATCAAGCCAAGGGTTTCTTTCTGTTTTTAATTTTAAAGATGTGGGGTACAATTCAGGATTAGGTATACAAGTGGTCATTATATAGAAGTTATGTTTCTTTTTTAAATTTCTATTTATTATTTATGTATTTTTCTTTTAAAGTAGGTATACAAATTGTCATTGTACAGGTAGTTTGGGTCTCACTTTTGTCCCCACTTCACCTGATTTGAGATCAGGTATCCTTATTGACGATGTGTGCCCCCTCCCCCCCCCCAGCAGTTTCCAACTACTGCTAATCCTTTTCTTACAGTATTATGATAATTGCTCAGGGTCAGCTTGTGAGTGAGAACATGTGGTACTCAGTTCTTTGTTTCTATGATAGATCACTGAGTATTATAGACTCTAAGTCCATCCAAGTTGCTACAAAGTTCATAATGTTGTCCTTCTTTATGGCTGTGTAATATTCCATCATGTATACGTACTACATTTTTTTTATCCAGTCCACTTTTGATGAGCAGCATGATTGGATCTGGTGACCCATTCTTTAACCAATCTATACATAGCATTTGCCTGGCCAGAAAGTATATATGACTTATCTCAAAACAATAAAACATGAAGGCAAATTTTCTACAGACTTCTCAAAAGAAGATGACTCTATATTTCTTTATATATTTCTTCACACAAAGTTATAAGAAACCAGCCTTCCTACTCCTTCTGAACAATGTACAGTAAAGATGTGATTCCTGAAATTGCTGAAGCCATTTTGCTCCCATGCAGGGAGCCAATCTAAAAAGTTTGTTATCCCAGAAGGCAGAAATTAGATGTAAAAAGATTCCAAGCCATTGATGTCATGTGAACACTCAGTTAAACCAACTTCAAAACCCAAAACTAATCCAACTTTTTAATCATCCTAATATAAAGACATAAGTGCACTTTTTAAAACAATATGAGTTAGTTTTTCTATGATGTGTAATAGAAAAATAAAATGAAATCACTCTTCTAGAGCACAGGAAAAGATGCTCCTGGCAGAAGTAGAAAAACCTTAACCATAAAACTGAATAAAGAAAACAAAGTGGATAGCTAATATAGATATGAAATCCTAAATAAAAATTAGCACACAGAATTCAAGGGATGTAAGAAATAACTCACAGTCACTAAATACAATTTATGTTCAGATGTAAAGGTAGTTTAATTTTAATAATATTTGGTGTATTTCATGATAATAAGTAAATTTTTTTGGAAAATAAACACCACATAATTTTAGAAGAAAATAATTGCAGGTTGGTTAAATCTCTTAGTCTACTAGAATATGAATATTCTTTAAGGTGATTTTAAAAAGAATTCATTTTAAACTAACAGCCAATATCATGCTTAATGAAGAAACATTGAGAAAAAAATGATACTCAACATAAATTGTATTACCATATCTCCTCAATTCTTAAACACTTTAATTGTAAAGCCATGAGCTGTTAACTCTCAACTATTAACCCCAGAAAGAAAAAGAGAGGAAATGAGATTCATAACAATGAATATATATATTGAGTGAAATATATGTTTCACTTCAGAAAGGCTAACATGCATGGCAGATCTCATTACTGTCCTAAATTCTTCGCCCCTCGTGATTATAGATTTGTATAGCTTACATGCACATCTTTTGCTGCATAATTTTACAGTCACCATTAGAAGTCCGAGTAGATTTCTCCACTTCATTGAGATTTAGTTAATATGTGATTTACTTTGCCCAATAGAATATTAGTGGCCATGATGCAAGCAGCATCATAAAATGTGCCTGTATGGTATACCTAGTTGACTCTTAGACTTTTGTTATTGCCATGAGAACAAGCTCAAGGTAGCAATTACATAATAAGAGACACACAGAGCAGGCTTGAAGTCAACTCACAGCCTGAAGTAGAGTTGTTCAGCCAATCCTAGCATAAAGCACAATTAACTAGCACATCCATGAGTCTGAAAATAAAGGCTTATTATTTTAAGTCACTGAGTTATTAAATAGTTTTTTACATAGCATCACTGCAAAAACAGGTGATTGATACAAAGTGTTTTTAAGACTTAAAATTGAAGAGCTATCTTTAAAATATTGCTTAAATATTTTACATAATACAATAAGACAGGACACAAAAATAAGAGTTACAACTTTTCAAAGAAGAAAACAAAATGACCGTCCATATACAGGTAAAGACATAGATTTTTTTTTTTTTTTTTGAGTTGGAGTCTCACTCTGTAGCCCAGACCTCGCTCCCGGCCACTGCAGCCTCGACCTGCTGGGCTCCGGTGATCCTTCCACCTCAGCCTTCTGAGTAGCCGGAATTACAGACACACGCTACCACGCCCGGCTGATTTTTTTAATTTGTTGTAGAGATGAGGTCTCGCCAAGTTGCCCAGGTGGGTCTCGAACCCGCGGGCTCAGGCAATCCACTCACCTCGGCCTCCCAAAGCGGGGGATTACAGGCTGAGCCACCAAGCCCAGCTAAGACATAGATATTTACATATTATCTTTAAAGTACAAAGATGTGAGACAGAAAGCCTGGTTCTGAATATCAGATATGTTACTGGTTGTTTCTTCATCTGTACTAAAAGGATAATAATAGTATCAACTTTACAAGTTGTTATGAGGAATACACATGTTAACATTTGTAAAGAACTTAGAATGATGTCAATTAAATTGCACTATAAAATGGTTGCTAAAAGAAAACTGAGAAACCAGTGTAGCCAAAATACGATGTTGAAAAACTTTTAGCACTAATAAGAGAGTTCAGAAAATAAGCAGATGTAACTTTAGTTGAAATTCCAATTTTTAAAATGCACCTATATAAACAGATTATAAATTTATATGAAAATGCAAAGGCCACACCAAAATCAAGACCCTTCTAAAGAAGAAAAATAGAGTGAGTGGCAGCATCTACGAGGTGTCAAGTTTAAATATAAAATTATATAATAGTTATATAGAAGTACTGTTAATAGCTATTGGACACCTAAACTGTGGTCAAGTCCAAACTGAGATGTGCTATAAATATAGAAGAACATAAAATATAAACTATTTTGAATATGTGGTATTAGAAATTATTTCAATAATTTTATGTTAAAATAATATTATTTTGATAAATTGAATTAAATATAACAAAATTAATTTTACTGTTTTTTCTTTTTACTTTCTTATTATCGTTATACAAAATATAAATTGCATATGTGGCTGTTGTTTGTGGTTCACATATTTCTGCTGATCAACACTGGTTTAGACAGTGGGGTACTATGGCAAAGACTATCAGATAAAAGGAACAGACAAAAGCATGCAAACTGATATGGGAGCATACTTTCTGATCAAGCAGACATTCAGATCATTAACGGAAAATACAAGAGTCTGATATGAATTGCTTATCCATATGGAAAAAATGGAATTAGATACTTCCCTTATAGCCTAAAAAGGTATTAATTATAACAATTTTAAACATCAAGGTTTGAACCATAAATTTTTAGAAGGTAACGCAGAGAGAGCCTAAATGACTTTGAGGGTAAGTAAGGAATAGGACCCCAAAAGAACAGATTACGAAAGTAAAGATGGATACATTTGCCTTTGTAAAGTATAAGAACTTCAGTTTATCAATATAAACATATTATAAAGATAGTGAAAAATCAAGCCATAAACAGAATGAATACACTAACAGCAATTATAATGACAAAAAATTAAAATAGAGAGCACCTAGGATTCAATTAGAAAAAGATTTCTTTTTAATGGGCAAATAATTTGAACAAATGTTTTTAGTAGATGAAACTGAATAAACTGAATGATTCCTGGATGCTTAACCTTATTTAGAAATGAACAAAATTATCATTAAAACTACATTGAAATACTATTTCATATCCATTATATACGTAAAACTTAAAATGTCAGAAATTCTAAATGGTGTCCAGTAAAAGAAGTGGAAACTTTGTACACTGCTGGAAAAAAGGAAAACTAGAATAAACACTTTGGGAAACAGGCATTTATCCAGCAGAGTTGAACATACGCATAACCTAGAACTCAACAATTCAACTCCTCAATAAGTTCCCTGGAGACAGTTTTGCAAATTTGCACCAGGAGACATGTCATGTACAAGAATGTTCAATGCAACATTGTCTGTAATGAAAACAACAGTAACAACCTGAACACAACCCAAGTATCCATTAAGAATAGAATGACTAGATAAATTGTGGCATGTGCACTATACCACAGTGAAAATGAATTACAGTGACATGTATCAACATGAGTGATTTAAAATCATATGCATGTCTTCCAGTGAAAAGAAGTCAGTGACAGGAAAAAAATACACAGTGGGGTTACATTTATATAAGCACCCAAGACAAGAAAAAAACTAAATATATTGATTAGATATTAAATAAATACAATTTGCAAACTTAGTAAGAAAATGATTCTCACAAAAGTCAGGAGAGTGGCTAACCTGGAAAAATGAAGGAAAGGCATATGATTAAAAGGGCACATGGTAAGGGCTGCCAGGTACTGTGTTGGTATTGGTTCCCTTTCTTAAACTGAGTGTTAGGAACTAGAGTGTTCATTTTATCATTCTCCTTTAAAACAGCCCACACATATTCTATACATTATTGATGTATTTATTTTGCATATTTTATGCATTAGAAATATCTTACAGTAAAAATAGTGATCATAGTCAATAATTTTGGGAAGATAGTTGGATATAGTACACTAGTCCTAATAAATACTACATAAGAAATTAATATACTTAGATGTCAGGGACATCATATACAAAATATTAAAGGCAAACAATCACTAGGAAATCACTGTACTATGGTAGCCAAAAGGTGAAAAAAAAAAACAATTTAAGAATCTTTATTCATTTAAAAAAGAAAATATTAAGACTTTTCTAAAGTCAAGTGAGCAAGACTCATGAATAAACCATTCACAGAAGAAATTCAAATAGCTAAAAAACACATGGGAAAAAATATCAACCTCAGTAATTAAAAAATAAAATTAAATGTAAAGATTTTTCTTTCAAATCAGCAGAAATATAAAAATGATATTACTCAATGAAGTTAAGAGTTAGATGAAAGACTAGACTCCTGGAAGAATATAAACTGGAAAATTCTTTCCAGAGAAGTGCTTTGCCAAATTGACAAATATATTTTAAAAGGTTATGCCATTGACCTAAAAATTTGACTTCTAAGATTCCTGTGGAAGTAACTAAAGATCAGACAATGATTTATGTTTAAACTTGTTCATATATATTTAAGAAGAATATTATCTCATCAATAATATAATAGTTTCAAGTGTGTTTCATGACATAAGAAATTGCTTATTATACACTATAAATGCAGCAAGACATAAAATCTCTATACCCACAACTATATATACATATATCTGTGTGTGTATTTACATATATTAATATATTTACACATACAAATATATATATACAGTTGGAAAGAAATATGGTAAAATATTAACAATGGTTTCTTCTATTTTATAATCTAATTTCTATTTCTAAATTTTATACAGTAAATCTGATTGCTTTTCTAATCAGAAAAAATGCAACATTTAGAAACATTCATGCCATAATAGATGATATTCCCATTCTATTATATATACATAGTTCTAATTCTGGATTTTACAGGCCAAGGATTGATGCATAAATGTATTTTTGGAAGGGATTTCTTTATTTTGCTAAGCTTAAATCCTAATGATCTAGGTGGAGTATCCATCTAGGAAAAAACCTATTTTTGCAGATGGTGCATAAAAGATGTGCTAGAGGATGATGGTGGCGGTGCTGATAGTAACAATAATAACTCTGACATGTATATAGAGTGTTACAATTTACATTGCACTTTCAGACATATTATCTCTTTCAATCACACCCGTCCACTGGAAAAAAATGTCACAGTCCAGCCCACACACCATTCATTCAGCCAGCCTCAGTTCAACACATGCTGTTGGAGAATACAAGAAAGCAGGAGATAAGGACATGCTTTCAAGGAGTTTGCAGCCTGGTTATAGAGATAAAACCTGCACCCAACAAACTTATGTGACGAGACTGAAAATACTAATATACGTGGATTTTGCCAGCTTTCCTCCTCCCCTGTTTGCTAAAGAGAACTTTTTTTTCCCCTGCTTAGTTCATCCTCCATGTTCCAAAGAAGGATCTGCAGTTGCTAGACCATTTTTGTGCTATAGCCAAACCATGTCTCTGGATGTTTGTCATCAAGAAATGGAACAAAGGACAAGAGACCCAGGAAGCTGTGTGGGGGAGCTAGCAAGAGAGATATTTTAGAGCAACCATAGTGTCATGTATGTGTTAACTGGATGGGATAATAAATGAAATCTTCAGAAGAGATGTGATGTAAAAGATGTACATCCTCTGTGATGTTTGAGAAACTCCAGCAAATAACTTGAGTCAATGAGAAATCATGCTTTGCTACAAGACCGTTTTTTGACCACCATATTCATTTGATCAGAGTTTAATACTAGAGCAACATTTTGAGGTGATTTTATGTAGAGGAAAAGGTGCTCATCAAAGAAAACTTACCAAAGAAACTCCTGCTCTTCCTTCACCATGCTATAACAGTTTCAACATTTGCAGCTACTTCTAGTGCAAGGCCATTGTGGTATGCAGACTTCTAAGATGACCCACAATGATCATCTTCTGTGTTTGTGTAGCACTCTTCTTGAGTGTGGGCTGGAACTAGTGACTGGCTTCTAATCAATAGACCACGGCAAAGATGATGTCAAAGATGATGTCAAAGTCTGTGACTTCTACCTCGTTCATACCCTATTGCCCTCTCACCTGCCTAGATGGATGAAGAGAACTGCAACATCAAAGAAACTAGAGGCCCACCTGGAAAAAAAGCAGAATGGCCTCCAGACAACAGCCAGTGAGAAACTGAATCCTGCTAACCACCATGCGGTGGGGCTCAGAGTGAATCCTTACCAAGTTGAAACTTGAGATGACTGCAGGTAAGCATATACATTGATGGCAGCCTGTGCGAGATTCTGAATGCAGAGACTTCAACTGAGCCATGCTCAGACTACTACCCACAGAAATTACGAGATGATACCTATATTGTTTCAATGCTCTAAGTTTTCTGGTAATGTGTTACCCAGCAATAGATGACAATACAGTCATGTATTTCCTCTTTTTTCATCATATTCTTTTCCTCAGAAGTTTCTCATCTTCCCTCCAAACCATCCTGGTCCCCTCTTTAATGTGAGTTCTCCACTTGAACTGCTTAGACACAGAAGCTACATATGAAGATCTAAGGTGTGGGACTGAAATGTGTTCCCAAGGTGGAGGAGAAATGCTGCTAATGCTGTGACCATTCATCAAGTCCAATGCCTCCATCAGAGCAAACACTTGGCCCATGGTGCTCATCTTTTCCTTTACAAGATGAAAGGACAAAATGATTGCAGCTCTAATGCGACTCTCCGGATCCCAAAACAGGCAAGGTGAACGGAAGTAAAAATCTAGGACATTATTTCCTTTGAAGATTGTTAGAAAATGCAAGATCCCACACTATTCTCACTGACATATTCATGGAAAAGTTCAAGATGCATATAAGGACACCTTGAAGCTATGTCCATTTGGTTATTATGCATAACAGAATGGATATTGAGGGCTGCATTGTAATATTTCTTTATTTCAGCTGGGCTATCAACTGCTACCATCTTGGATAGCCCTTTTAAGGTGGCCACCATTGCAGGATGTTTTCAAAAGAGCAGGGATAGTCTTTATCTCTTGACTGTGCTATTGAAAAAGGACAATAAGTAACCCCGAAGTGTGAGGTTTGGAGGATTTTTTTTTTTCTGTTCTTCCTCTGAGGACCTGGTCAGGAAACAAACATATAGTGACAAAAAGAGAATGAGTGAGCCCTGAGGAGCAGAAGGATAGAGGTATTAGATTTTCCATCCATTACAACAAATTGCAGATTAATATTTTCTAACCACCTTCTCCACCCTTAATGCTGCAGAAAGCACAGACCAGGCAGAAAACAGGTCCAGTGCCTCAAATAGTTTTCAGTCTTGTGACACAGAAAAGATTATAATATAACAACAAATAGTCTAGCATGTTCCTTCTCTTTTACTCTCCTCATTCAATCCATATTCAAGTACTGGTGATGCTACCTGCAAAACCTGAGTGTTTCCCACCCCTCACCCTCATTGCTCCTGTCCTAGTCCAAGCTACTATCTTCTCTTCCCCAGATGACTCCACCAACCTCATGCCAGGACTACTGTTTTCTGATTCTGACTCATACTCTATATTGTACATCATAATATTTTGTAGTTCCAAAAGATTCCCATAGCACAGAATTGTTATCATGCCCATAGTCCTTTCAGGATTTAGTTTCTGCCTCTCCTCTCTGAGTTACCTCCTGCTACCATCACTCATAACCCAGCCTCATTCACCTTCCTTCAGCTTCCAAAGCTCACTAACCTCTCTGCTGCCTTAGAGCCTTTTGTACTTGTCTATACCATCTTCCTTTACCTGGTTCACCTCTACTCAGTATTCAGCTCTCCCTTATGTGTCGCCTTCACAGACTTTTTATGACCTTCCAACTATGATCCTCTTTTGCTGCCTCTTAAATCTATTTTTTTCATAATGCATCAAAATTGTTCATTATAAATTCATGTGTATCTTGAATTATTTAGTTGCACCTTCCTCACTAAGTTATAAACTATATGAGGACAGGGACCAAATATATTTTTCCATCTTCTATAATCATATAAATGACTGAATAGTGCTCCCACTCTTCAGAATTTTCACAGATGTTTATATCCAGCATTTTTATTATAGTTACTTGTGTACAAGCATGGTTGTGCCTAAAAAAACTTCCAAGTTCCTTGAGGAATGGGTCCTCAAATTCTCTAAATCCACCTTAGGTCCAACAGGAGCCCCTACATATAACTGACACAAATAAATATGTATTGAAGGGATGAAACCATTGAATTGTGCCTTATGAGTCAGAGATGGTTTCACAGTGTTTTAGTTAAATATGACCTTCTTTAAAGGTCATCCCCCTCTACCTTTCTAGATATATATGGGTGATTGTTTCATGGGATGCTATAAGCCAATATTATAAGATTTAAAATTTCTGACTCACAATGATTCAGTCATCTAGTAATACCCTAACCATGAAAAATATAAATTTGTTTTAAAATGTATTTTATGAGGGAAAAAACATTTTCATCTCTGCTCTAGTGATAGGAATTTTTTAAAAGGTGGAAGATAATCTAGAAAAAAATTGATAAATTTAGAGAATACTTTCACCACATTGCCTTTTTTGCCTTCCCTCTATGTTCTAAACCGGAATGTTTCACAATGTCCTATGGACTTATTCCTATACAATTGTCCAGATGAAATGAGAAAATTGGACTTATTTGAATGGACATTGGTAAAATGTTTCTGAAAAAGAGAGGTCAATGGAGACATATTTATCATAAAGCTAAAGAAGCTGAGGTTTCAGGGGCTCTTGCTAACAGACCCCTTCTAGGGTCCAACTGTTGTAAAGTTTGCAGAAGTGGATATTTGAATAGCAATGGATTAATGCTGCCATCTCTTCCTTCTCTAATGTTGCTGCTTTCCCAATTCCCTCTATCATTTCTCCTCATGTGGTATGGTAAGATGGAGTTCATGGATACTTTGAGTATTACACTCAGGAGGAGTTTAGTTGGGGATATATTTAGCTCCATTTATGTGGTTCATAGTGAATCCCATGTATAGTTAAGTCACTGCTACCATCCCAGTGTGGAAAGAGCTTCTAATAATTTCCCTACTCCCAAATGTGCTGACTCATCCAATGTTGTGACACAAAAGTAAGGGCCAAGAGTTCTATAGTGTTACAAATATGACTTTCAACACTTGGCACTGATGGGAGGGAGAGATATAACAGTATTTGAGATAAGTTATTTTTTTAATCTTATGTTGGAATATAGCAGCATTTTTACCTGTGATTTATTATCTCTTCTGTTATTCTAAATAATAGTCATTATTGTAAATATTTTTTGTATTTAGAATTTGTAATCTTTTTCTTATAGAGATTTTCCAAATGTTATCAGATGAAGGTCCCACAAAAGCTGGATTTACCCCTAATTCCAGCACAACTTCTTTTTCCAGAGTAAGAACCCAGGGTAATTCTCAAACATATCAGGACCCTCAAATGACTAGTCTGACAGATGTTGGGCTGGGTCTGTTACATTAGCCCTCACCAGTGAGCCAAAACAGTGCCTCTACCTGCTGTTCCTCTAAGTTACCTCCACAGTAACCTGAATAACAATTTAAGCCAACAGTACTTTGCCCTTGATAATTACACAGAGATGAGATGAAGAAAAAAAAGGGGAAGGGGAGTGTATCCCCTGCCATTGAAATATAGGTCAAAACAAGACTAAAATAGAAGAAAATATGAAGTACCCTCTTCCCTTTACTCTCTTAAATGAGAACATATCATTACAAATCTGATACATTTGTTTTTCTTCTAATTCATAGAATACTTTTATTCATTTTGTTTATCCAGAATGTCCTAATTTCTCAATCTACATGCAGTGGGGTCCCTTTCAGACCACCATAGGGTATACCACATGAAACATGCCATCTCTTGTTAAGTCGATGCCTAAGAGAATTTAAATAAATAATATTTTAGATAATTTGCTACTTGAAAGAAAGAAAGGACAAATGTGGCAACTTAATGCAAACACAACTGAACAATTTTATTGTCATGGTCTTCTCAGTCACACTGGCTTCAACCAGTTTGTGTGAAATTATATAAAGCAATGTTTTTCAAACATATTTTTCTTTGTTTTATAACAATTTTACTGAGTTTCATATATCATGAAATGCACTCATTTAAAGTATACAAGTAACTCCTTTTAGAAAATCCACTGTATTGTACCTCCCTCATCACTATCTAATTTTTTTTTTTTTTCTGAGTTGGAGTCTCACTCTGTCGCCCAGACTGGAGTGCAGTGGCCGCTCCCGGCCACTGCAGCCTCAACCTGCTGGGCTTCGGCGATCTTTCCGCCTCAGCCTTCCAAGTAGCCGGAACTACAGGTGTACGCTACCACGCCCGGCTGATTTTTTGATTTATTGTAGAGATGAGGGCTTTCCAAGTTGCCCAGGCGGGTCTCGAACCCGCAGGCTCAGGCAATCCACTCACCTCAGCCTCCCAAGGTGCAGGATTACAGGCTGAGCCACTGAGCCCAGCACTATCTAATTTTAAAACATTTTCATCAGCTCAAAGAGAAGCTTCACATCCATTAGCAGCCACTTCCCATGTTGCATTTCCCCAGCTCCAAGCAACCACTAATCTACTTTCTGTCTCTATATATGTTTCTGTTTTGTTCATTTCCTATAAATAGAATTATACTATATGTAGTCTTTTGTGACGGGCTTCTTTCACCTAGCATAATGTTTTCAGGGTTCATCCATATTGTAGCATGCGCCAGTACTTCATTCCTTTTCATACAATTTACTCTATGGCTCTACCACATTTTGTTTATTCTCTCATCAGTTGTTGGACTTTGGGGTTGTTTATACCGTTTATTGTTTATAACAATAAACAACACTGCTGTAAATACCCATTACAAGTTCTTGTGTGGACATATATTTTCATTTCTCTTGCATATTCTCTTGGCAATAGAATAGTTGGGTCACATGGTAACCCTATTTTCAACAATTTGAGTAATTCCCCCACTGTTTTCAAAAGTGACTCCACAATTTTGCATTCTTACCAGAAGGGTATGAGGACTCCAATTTCTCCACAACCTTGCCAATACTTGCTATTTTCTGTCTTTTTATTTTAGCCATCTTAATGCAAGTGAAGTGGTATCACATAGTGATACTGATTTGCATTCCAAACACTTTTGATTTTGCATGCCTATTCGCATTTGAGAATCCATCCCATTTTATGTGTGCTGCATTATTTATAAAGTCATAACACACACACACACACACACACACATATCACAGTACAAAGATAGTATATATAGTATAAAACATCCACTAAAAATATAAGTTTTAAATACAAGAAAGAAGTCCTAAAAATGTTTCCCAAGATTTCAAAGAATGGTCTTTTTTACTCCCCTGGGATTAATTCATTCCACTTAGAAACCTCCTATCTAAAGAGCAAGCTAAACTTAATATAAAAATTCTGCTAAGTTCAAGTATTCTAATATTCTTTCAGCAGTATCGATTTACCATATGTGAAGTATTCTAAATATCTTCCAGTATACAAAGGATATAAAAGATATTCCATGACATCAAATGTTACAGCCTACATTATTTCATAAACAATTTTCTCTTCATAACAATTTTTTTTTTCTTTTTAGTTGGAAGCATGTGACCACACAATTCATGGCGCAATCAAATACAACAAAATGAATCTGATATATCTTAATTACACAGACAACAATTAATGTGCACACAAGAAGCCATAAAAAAGTTAACAATTCACCTAAATTTTATCAATTCATTACCACACAATTCAGCTTTTTTTTGAGCTGTATCTCTTCTTTATATGTATTAAGTCGTGGTTAAATAATCTATCTTTTCTCTGTAGTTGCTTTTAAAATACTTTCATGCAAATTCATGAAGAGTTCCATATTTTAAAAAAATTTATGAAGCGTTCATATTTTAAAAAATAAAATAAAATATTTTGTCTTCACTGTTCTGAATTTTTACAACTTGTCTAAGTATAGATTTATTTTTACTTGTCATATACAGAATGGATTATATTTACCTAATATTATGTTTCACAATGTTTATTAAATCTAGAAAATTCTTAGCCATTTTGTCTTTAAATACTGCTTTTGTGTTTTTTGTAAACTATTTAATAATTGAGTCATGTAAGTAAGCCAAGTATAATTAGTTTGAAGCAAAAATTCTCCATAATGACAAGGATAAGAAAAAAATGGCAGCATCATTAATGAAACTATTTTTTGCAAATTAACTATAAAAACAAAATTATGCTGGTAGAAGACATCCCTAATGCTATGCATGCATCTCACAAGCAGTGATAACTAATACACTTGTTCAGATCCCTTACTTCTAGGCAACCCCAACTAAGAATAAAATAGTTTAGTTTAGCTCACAAGGAAGAAAGTCCTTGTACAAAAAATAAACAAGAGATTTAGTTATTGTCATGGTTATGAGGATAGAAGAGGGAGATCTTGATGAGACATCTAGGAACAAGTTTTGAGCAACTTGAATGTTGACTGGTATATATAACTTTCTTTCTCATGTGTGGCAACTATGTATCAAAGAAATCTGATTAACTTTTAAAACTGCTAGGAAAGCAGGGAACCCAATGAGAACCAAGGGAGGAAATTATCTGCAAGAGAGGGTGGGGGCAGAGGCAGTAGAAGGAGGCTCTTAGTGCCATTGGTGGAAATTAGTTCAATGAGGAACAGATCCAAGACCTGGGAGTAGATGAGAGAGGCCACCTGGTCCTCCAGTCACCCTAAATAGCCTCTTTCTGCATCTTTGGGGACGCCTGTGAAACCAGGAGACCTCCCATTGTGTGTGTGTTCATCCTTCCAGAAGGTTTTAGTACCACACTGCCAGATGGGAAGTGACACAAAAGCCAAATAAAAGATGCTAGTGGTCTAAACTCAAAGAATTAGTAAGTGAGGAACATAATTTTTAGAAATAAAGAATATAGTCTTTAGGTCTTCCTAGTAAACTTGAATTTGGACAAGTCGTACAATCTCTCTGAATCTCTTTCAGCCCCTCCCAGTTTCTTTATCTTTGATATATGCTGTTACAGACTTCTTCAGGCTGTTGCTAAAATTGAAATCCAAAATGTTTGTTAAGTTTAGCACAAACAATGCTCAATGAATGGGACTGTTTTTCTTCTCCCCAAACGGAGGAGGTCTCTCTCTACTTCCTCCTAGGAACCTGTGATATGAAGGAGCCATTCCTAAAAAGAAATAACTAAGGTTAGGATGAACAATGAGACAAATTCCACTGGTATCAAATGTGCAATGCTTCATTTGCTCAATTGCCTCTACATTTTGGGGAAGAAGGGGGGACTTCCTTAAATAATTCCAATTCTGCTGATCGATTGATTTTACTTTGGAAAAAATGCTAAGGGTCCTCTGGAGGCATCTGAGCAAAGCTCAAGTTATTTCTGTCACAAAAGACAGAGGGTTAAATTGAAGAAGCTGAACCACCTCACTGACCAGAGCAACGGAAAGGAATTCTAAGTCCACTCAAAGTGTGGCTCATTGACCAGCAGCAGCATCTGTATCAGTGAGAGCTTGTGCAACCAGAATCTGCTTTTAACACAATCTTCAGGTGTTTCTTTTCATAAGAAGAATTGTTTGAGAAGTACAACACTCCCTCTCTTCCATCTCTGCTAACTAATGCCCCTAATTTCCCTCCTCTAAGTGTGGGATGGAGTCCAGGGAATCTTTGTTTTGCATCCTGAATCTCCATTTTATTCCACTGTCAATGGTAGAGCCATTCAGGAGTCTCTGTTAGTTCCGTGACACAACAGACTAGAGCTGAGTCCCTCAGAAACTATTATGGTACAGGCCAATTCTCTTTGTCAGTGCTGGGACCACAGTCTCACCAAAAACCAAGAGGTAAACAAGATTAAAATGCAAAGGATCTGGATTCATAAATGCCTGAGGGATTGACTCAAGGCACAATCACAGTCCTTGTCCACAAAGGCAGCTGGACAGACATAGCTACTTCCACTTACCCTCTGACTCACATCCTGACCACATGGAAGGAGAATCCTTATAAGGAGAACCCTTTTGTCCTCTTCGAAGCACAAATTTGGAATTGAAGATGTTGGATTTAACAAGCAAATGGCAGCAATATATTCGCAATTGCAATAAGCATCTGCTTTGGCTGCTGCATCCTTTATTCCTATATTTATTAATGTAATGCTAATTAGTTCTACTAATGAGAGTTATAACAGAAGGGTAATGACCAGAAGCCCATACAAACTGTTCCTCTTCATCTGTTTTCTTCTCTCTCTCTTTTTCTTTTTCTTTTAGCAATGAATTGATTAGGCCCTGAAATAAAGGAAATGCAATATCTGTCAACTCACTATAAATATAGACGGGAAATTCTGAGAGAGTTTTTTTCTGTTCCTTTGGCATTTGTTTCAATGCTGCCTAGATTTATTCAGAAATGAGCTGAGAAGTCAGTACTATAAAAATGACTAAATGCAAACATAAAAAATTAAACCTTTGTACCTTGGACAAAGCTGATGGTTATCTAGCTGCAACCTCATCTCCATTTTTATTGGAAGCAAATTACGCATCTATGTATGATTCAAATGGTGCTTCATTTTATTCTTCTTATTCTGAGTGTGTGGGGTTTTGGTGTTATGGTTAGCTTTGCACAAGCAAGATGATAAACTTTGCTTTTAGGCTTTGTATGTTCTGTTCACACAGACAAATTGACTGACGAATATGCATATAATCATAAGATTCATGCCAGCTCTAAAATCAACTGCTATTCCACAGAGATCAGTTGATTCAGACCAAATCTGTTGTCCACAAATATGCACAAATCTTGCCATTTCTTAAATAAGAAAAATTAGAATATTTTTCTCCTTCCTGCTACTTTCTCAAGCCCCAGCCAATTTCTGCTTTATTAAACATTTTTATTGGAAGGTAAAAATGTTGAAGTCATATAGAACCAAGTAGAATGGTGGTTACCAGGGGCTGAGAGGTAGGGAAAATGGGAAGGTGTTGGCCAAAGGGTAAAATGTGTAGCTGTAAGATGAGTAAGTTCTGGAAACCTAATTTACACATGGTGACTATACACAGTTAATAATAAGGTATTGTCCATCATAGCTGGAGACTTCAATACCCCACTCACAACCCTAGACAGATCATCAGGATAAAAAATCAGCAACGAGATCCAAAACCTCAATGTGACTCTTGATCAAATGGACTTAATTGATACCTACAGAACCTCCCATCCAAAAACCACAGAATACACATTCTACTCATCTCCGCATGGAACGTACTCTAAGATTGACCATATACTTGGCCAGAAATCAAGCATAAGCAAATTTGAAAGGACCGAAATTTTACCATGCACCTTCTCAGACCACAGTTAAAAATAAATA
>CAUYQG010242306.1:0-41462 GCA_963574415.1 Tarsius wallacei
AAATGGCATGATTTCACTCTTTTTTGATGGCCAAATAGTATGTTATTTTGTATATGCACCATACTTTCTTTATCCATTTGTCTATTGATGGACACTCAGTTTGATACTGAATCTTTGCTGTTGGAAATAGTCCTGGAATAAGCGTGTGAGTGCAAGCATCCCTTTGATATACCAATTTCTTTTTCTTTAGATAAATACCCAGTAGTGGGATTGCTGGATCATATGGTAGTTCTTTTTTTTTTTTTTTGAGAAATTACCATACTGTTTTCTACAGTGTGTCCTAGTTTAGATTCCCATCAAGAGTTCAGAGTTCGCTTTTCTCTGCATCCTCGCCAGTACCTGTTATTTTTTGTTGTTTTTTTTTTTTTTTAGTAATAGCCATTCTAACTAGAGTACAATAAATCCTCATTGTGGTTTTGACTTGAATTTCCCTGATGATTAGTGATGTTGAGCATTTAAAAATATACCTATTGGCCATCTGCATGTCTTCTTTTGAGAAATGTCAATTCAAGTTATTTGCCTGCTTTTTAATGGAAATATTTTTTTTCTGTTGAGCTGTTTGAGTTTTTTGTATATTCTGGATATTGGTCCTTTGTCAGATACATAGTTTGCAGATATTTTCTCCCATTCAACACGTTGGTTCTTCACTCTGTTGATTGTTTCCTTAGCTGTACCAAAGCTTTTTAGTTGAGTATAGTCCTATTTGTCTATTTTTTTGTTGTTGCAGTTTCCTTTTGAGATCTTAGCGGTAATATAGTTGCCTAGATCAATGTCCTGAAATGTTTCCCCTATGTTTTCTTCTAGTAGTTTTATAGATTTGGGTCTTTAATCCATCTTGAGTTGATTTTTTTATGTGGTAACAGATAGCCATTCTTCTGCATATGGCTATCCAATTTTCCCAGCACCATTAATTGAAGATGTCTTTTTCCTCAGTGTGTGATCTTAGCACCATTATTGAAAATCAGTTAGCTATAAATATGTAGATTTATATCCGGATTTTCTATTCTGTTCCACATTTCTGTGGTCTGTTTTTATGCCCATATCTTGTTTTGGTTACTACAGGCTTGTACTACATTTTGGAGTTAGGTAATGCGATGCCTCGAGCTCTGTTCTTTTTGTTCAGGATTTCTTTGGCTATACAGACTCTTTTTAGGTTCCACACAAATTTTAGGATTGTTTTTCCTATTTCTGTGAAAAATGACGTTGGTATTTTGATAGGAACGGCACTGAATCTGTAGATTGCTTTGGGCAGTATGGCGATCCCCAAGCCTCTGGATGGTGTGCTTGGGTACTGTGAGGAGTAGAACCAGGCCACGCACATCTACCTTCAGGGTCTCCTTTGGTGTGTGCAGGAATTGTCTGTTGTAGGTGGAGTGGGGTGATCCTCGGGCCTTTGGTGAATGCTCAGGTGAGGGCAGCAGTGGTTGTGCTGTGGCCTTGCTGTCAGAAAAAATGGGACTGCTTTCAGGGAGAGTGGCTAGGGGACGTGTGCTTCACTCATGTTTGGTCTTGCAGCATCCTATAGTGGTGGTGGTTGTGAGCAGTGAAAGTTTTTCTTAGGGCATGTGAAAGTACACAGGTGCCTTTGTTGGGGGGAGATGGGGCAGGGTGACGGTCAGTTGCTCCTGGCTCAGCCCTGTGGGCAGGAAATGTCCCTGGGGTTCCAGGGATGCAGAGATGCAGAAGCTGCTGAGCTCCAGGGCAGGACTTCCCCGGGTGGGAGTCGGGCTCTCAAAGTGGCACTGTGCGCGGCTGCTTAGGACTCTACAGTTTGTTGTACCCAGTGTGAGCTCTTTCTCTGGAGCAAATGTCTTTATGTGGTCTCCAGGCAGCTGTCTACGTTAGTCTTTGGGTGGCGAAGGTTGAGGGGTTCTCATGTGACTAGGATTGTAGGAGTCTGTGGTGGTAGTGTGTATTCGCTGGGGGTCTCTCACCCTTTCCCCACGTTAGGAAAAGGGAGTCTTTCCTGAATTTTACCAGATCTTGGCTGAACAGGCTGCCTCGCTTCCTCTCCCTCCCTATTTTTGGTACTTCTCATGGCTTCTCTGTTGAATTCCAGTGTTCTCTCTTAGATTATGTATTTGAAGTGTGATTACATGCTATTTTGTTTCCTCTCTGTGAAAGAGATGAGTACCAGAAGCACGGAGTCAGCCATCTTGAAGCCCCTCTTGTTATTCTCTTAATGTCTATCGGATTTACAGTGATGTGCTTTTTCTTCTTTCTCATATTTATGATTTGTGGTTTTTTTGTTTTTTGTTTTTGCATTTTCTGATAAGACTATTAGTTAATCAATTTTGTCAGTCTTTATAAAGAATTAAATTTTGGCTTTTTAAAAAATTTGTCTTACTTTTTGTTTTCTGTTTTATTGATTTCCTCTCGTTATAATTTCTGTCTTTTACTTTCTTGGGGCTTTCTTTGCTCTTTTCCCCCATAATTTCCTAAGGTGATTTTACATCTTACTTCTTTTTAAAGATAAGCATCTAAAGCTGTAAAATTCTCTCTAGGCACAAACTTTGATTTGTTATATATTTTTAAATATTCAGTTTAAAATCACACAATTCGAAATATTATATATTAATTGTCATTATTTTTGAGATATTTTCTAATTTGCTTTGTAATTTCATCATTGACACATAAGTTATTTAAAAGTATGCTATTTAATTTCTAAATATTATGGATGTCTTTCATGTTTCATTGTTATTGATTTCTAAATTACTTCCATGTTGATCATAGAACAAAATCTGTTTAGGATTTGAATACTTTAAATTTACTTAATATTTATTAATACTTGTTTTAGAACCCAGAACATGTTCTATCTTAGTCAATGTTCCACATATACCTAAAAAGAATATGTGTTTTGCTCTTTTTGGGTGTAGCATTCTACAACTACCTTTGGGTCAAGTAGGTTGATATTCTTGTTCAGCTCTTCTAAATATTTTTCTGAGTGCATCTAGTTGTTCTATCAATTGCTGAGAGAGGAGTGTTAAAATCTCCAATTATGACTGTTTACATTTCCATTTACTTTTGTCAATTTTTGTTTAATGATTTTTGAAGCTCTGTGTTAGATGTATATACACTTTGTATGATTATAATGCATTCTTGATGAATTGAACTTTTAATAATTATTTCTTCATTTTTACTAACGGTCTTTTTCTTGACATTTATTTCAACAGATAGTAATATAGCCCTCTAGACTTCCTATGTTTACTATTTATACCGTATATCTTTCTCCATCCAATTACTTTCAATTTCTCTGTATATTTATAGTTAAAGTATTTTGTAGGCAGCATATAGTTGGGTGCTGCTTTTTAATCAATTCCAACACTCTCTTCCTTTTCTTATAATCCTCATTTTATTTTTTTAATGTCTTATTTTGTTGGCAGGACCCTTAAAGCCATTGTTCTTTGACTTTTTATGGGGCTATATCCTAATAAATCCACTGTAAGTTGAAAATGCATTTAATATACCTAATCTTTCAAGCATCACAGTTTAACCTAGCCTACCTCCTTAAACATGCTCAGAATGTTCACATTAGCCTTCAGATGGGCAAAATCCTCTAACAAAAAACTTATTTTTTAAAAAAGTATTGGATATCTCATGTAATTTATTAAATATTGTACTCAAAGTGATAAACAGAATGGTTGTGCAGGTATTTGAACTACAGTGTCTACTAAATGTATATCAATTTCATACCATCATAAAGTCAAAAAACTGTAAGTCAAACCATTGTAAGTTGAGGGTCCTCTGTACTATATTGAATACTAGCAGTGATAGCCCTATTCCTAGTCTTGTTCTGGATCCTAAGGAATTTTCACCATCAGTTGGAATGTTTGCCTTAGTTATTTTGTAGACAGCCTTTTGGTCTTTATCAAATTACTGAAATTCCACTCCTGGTGTTCTTAGCTTTTTTGGTGTGTATGTATTACATTTATCACATTTTAAAAAATTGACTAAAATTATCATTTTTCCCCAGCATTCTTCTTTGAATTTGGAGTAAAATGATAAGTTAAGCTTTTAAAAAAATTCTTTGAAATAATTTGTGTAAGGAAGGAATGACTTCTTACATGACATTTTGGGAGTGTACACATGTAAAATCATTTGTACTTGGGGCCTTGTTCGATTTTTTTGATGGGCTTTAAGGAGGCCTTTGATTCATATTTCAATTAATTTGATGGTTATTAGTTTACTCAAGTTTCTGTTGACATTTTAATTTCAATGGGCTATATCTAGTTTTTAATAATTATTGACATATAATTGGTTATTAGTTCAACCTTTGCAGTTGTTTGCATTTATTTCCTTTCTTTTGTGTATTTTTAAAAGACCTAGATTATACGCCTCCAGGTGAGGGAAGGGAGATGATCCTGGGATGGAGACCCTCTGTGCTGGGCTACTTTTACTTCTGTGGTCCTCTCTCCTTTTCCATCTCCCATCAAGTGTTTTATTCCTTTGACCCTGCCCTGGGCACAAATTATTTTAAGGCGCTGTGTCCCTCAGCTGTAATAATACATTTATGGGAAATGGGAGGAGGAGTGGGGGTGGGAGTAGAAAAAAGGGTTAAAAAACAAGGGATGGGAGTGCATCCAGTCTGCTTGTTTTTGTAGTTTTTTCATCCTAAATCCTACTGAGCTCTTGTTCTGCCTTGATGTTCTTCTCCCACATTCTGTTGGTTTTAGGCTGGCTCTGTCTTACTTTGGTAAAGAGGTGGGCAATAAAGTCTCAGGGTAGTGTTGTAGAAGTAAATGGGCACCATCAGAAATCTTATTACCAGTCTTTTTCTTGTTATTGGCTCTCAGTCTTCAGTATTAGGTTGCCATTTTTACTCTCAATGTCCTTCTCCCAGTTTACACCAGGCCCTGACCTCCACTCTCCCCAAGAGCTTTCCATATTTTTGGTACAAAGTTCTGAGATTTCCCAACCTCAATCTCATTTCTGTGACATCTTCAGAGTTTGGTTTTAGGGGAAGTAGCTTTGTTAATCTCTTATCTTTTTTGTAACAACCAATAAATATTTGCAAAGCAGAGAATCTATTTACCACGTACTGTATATTAATTATTTTCTAATTTTAAAAAAATTTATATTGGTCATTTGTGTTGACCATCAAAAGGTTTTTGCTTCTTCTCCTAGACTCTGGTAGGATTGCATTTCCCTATATCTTTGCTGAAATTCAACGTAGCCATGCGATTTGCTCTGCACAGTGAACAGTAAGCAGAAGTCCATGTGTCACTTGCTGTGGAAGTTCTAAGGACTAATGTGTAATTTATCATTTTCTCTTTTGCTCTCTGCCATGGTGACCAGCCATGCTGTAGTTCAAGGCTTGGCAAAACCTTTTCTGTAAAGAATCAGACAATAAATATTTTAGTCTTTGTAGGCCCTATAGTCTCTGTCGCAACTGTTCAACTTTACTGTTGTAGTGCAAAATTAGCTGTAGCTAATCCATTAATAAGTGAACATTGCTGTTTTCCAGTAATACTATTTATGAAAGCTGAGATTTGAATTTCATATAATTTTTGCATGCCACAAAATACTATTTCTTTAAAAAAATAGTTTCACAATCATGGATAAGACTTTCATCTCCCTCCTTTGAGAAAGTAAATTTAATTATCAAAAGGACATGATTTTAAAATGTACATAGTCAAGAAAGGCATTGGCAGTAGAGGGATACTGCTGGAGTGGGGAGGAGGCACAGCATCGATAAGGGTACCTGATCTCAAACCAAGCAAAGTGGGGACCAAAAGGAGGCCCAAACTTTACCTGTATGATGTCCACTTGTATACCTGACCTTGTATTGTACCCCATAACTTTACAATTAAAAAATAAATAAATACATAAATAAAAATAAAAAATAATGGTTTAAGGTCTCTAAAAATGTAAAAACCATTCTTAGCTCCCGAGTTGTACAAAATCAGGCAGCAGGTTAGATTTGGCAAAAGTGTGTCAGCCCCTTTCTAGATGGAGGCTACTTCGAAAACCTGATTCCCAGAGTGAGGGTAGCACGGAACAAAGACCCCACTGACCCACAGCAGAGTATCCAGTGTGTAAAAAAAAAAAGGAAATGTAAAAAAAGAAAATCTATTACTTTAAACTAAATTTAAAAAATACAGGATAATCTAACCAAATCTAATATATTCATTCTGTTTCTAAATGTTAAGACAACAATGAATAATTAAAAGACAAAGGTTAGTGGAAAGAAAGAGAAAAGAATGCTAAGAAAAAAGACTAGGAGGAGTTTGAACTGAAAGGTAAAGAGATTATTAAAATTTGGGCAGACATAAAGAAGGACAAATATATGGACTTTGCAGCAACCTGGATGGATTTGGAGTTGATCATACTCAGTGATTTATCACAGAAACATATGTTTCTCACTCATAAGAGGACCTTGAACAATTATAATGCTATAAGAAAGCGATTGGCAGTAGTAGGAAACTCTCGGGAGTGGGGGGGTGGGGGGGGTGAGATTGGCAGTTAAGGGAAACTGCTAGGGGAGGGAGGGCATACCTCATCAACAAGGGTACCTGCATGATCAATGTTTATATACCTAACCCTGAATTGTACCCCGCATCTTTATGATAAAAAAAAATTCGGGCAGATTATTTATTCTTTTCCTCTGAACTCCATATCTTTAAATCCTGATCATCTGCCTATTTACACTTTTAATAATGTATCCTCTATTCTTTCTGGGATGCTGGAATGTTGAGTGCTTCAAATAATTTTTTAAAAAGTCACAGCAGTATTTTAAAGTAGATCTGAAATCTGCGTCAGAAAGTCAGGAAGGCCAAAATAAGGAGCTCTGTTAAGAGACATTCCATCAACAAAAATATCTCTTCTCTTCTCTGCCATGGAAACTCCAAAATAGTAAAGAATATGTAATATGCAGTATCCTTATTTGAACCAGGATGCTGAGAATTGTGCAACCAACAAATATCTATTTTAACAGCAAGAAAGGGTAGATTCTGAAAAGAGAGTGTTCTGATTCTGTATCATTTGTTGAGCTTTCCTGATTGTTAGTAGCAGAATTCTAGAGACACTCAGTATATCCACTTTCCAATGGCTTACGACTGTGTATTCACCTTGTGCATCTCTGCAATTGCTGGAACCCTGATTCGAGCTTGGTTGGTGTGTGTTAAATAATCTTTTTCTTTGGACATGCCAGAGCAAGAAGAGATGTTTGTGGTGATAAAGGTTGCACTTGTCAGAGCCTCCTGCCCTAGATATGCTGGTGGGGAAACAGTCCTTATTTGATCATTTTTGGGGTGAGGGAAATAAAAATAAGTTGTGCGCAGAGACTCTAACTCCCTCAGGGCAGCTGAGTGGGAGAGAAAGGCTCTTTGGAAAACCTACAGTTTATTCTTACAAAACAATGTAGCCTCTAAGAAGTCAGAAACATTTGGAGAAAGTACAGAAATGAAAAGCATTATTGTGTGAAGTTCAAACTCTCAAGAAAAAAAAGGTGTTTTATAAAAGGTTCAGACTTTACTTTTTGCCTTGGAAATCGTCTGGGCTACAATGATATGATTTGTTTAAAATATTGCACTTAAATATTTAAATGTAGCAGGCCCTATGTGTTTAATTTCTTTGTTTAACTGATGCATAGTTTCCCAACTATGTAGTGACTGGTGTAAAGTGTGAGGCTGTTCTATATTTATGTGGTTCAACTTTCCAGAATATTTGGATACTGGCCTTAAATATGTACAGTATTATTCTTTTGCAACAGTGTTGCCAATGCCCAAATTTATTAATATTATATTCCCATAGTCCACTTTTCTGACACATGGTTAGTAAATTAAATGTATCGAGTCATTTATCAAAAATGCAGAGTTTTCAAAGAATTACAAAGTAAAATTTCTGCTCACTATGTAGAAAGTCAGATGCCCAGTAAATCTTTTATTCATTTATATTTTTGGGCATTTCAGTATGTAATCTATGCTTCATTTAATAGCATGAAGCACAGAGCAGCACAGCAAAAATTTAGAAAATGATTATTGAACTGCTTTTTTTTTTTAATCAGAAGCAGTGAGAAGAAAGTTTTTGGAGGGAAAACAAAGTGAAATGTTACTCTTCAGTGAATGGTTTTACACAGAAATAAGTCTGAGATCTAACAAATGTTTGGTTATACTGATGCCCTGTAGCACCAATACATTGTTCTAAAGTGTAGAGAGGCAAATGTGGACACCACAGTCTAGTTCTGACCTTGCTGAATATACAGAACCTCTTTCTCGGACAGGCCTCTATTGGATTGAGTTCAGTAACAAGAATTTGGCCTTGAAGAAATCATGAATTGACAAGCAAGCAGAGAATCTGAAAGGGTAGATTTTCTTCCAACCAATTGTTATTAATCCCTAGGAAGACTGCGTATATTTTTGAAAAAGCAGTCCCCATTTCTGGGAATAGGAGCCCAGGGCAAAAGTGAATGAAAGCATAGAACAGCCTGAGAGACAAAAGAAGTCTAAGCAGAATTTATATTATAAAGCATGTACTGGATTCTATAATGTACAATGTTCAAAGTAAACGTGGTTTTAAATGACACAGATGTTCCCAAGATATAAAGCATTTTGTGGATCCCAGAGTTCTTAGGAGGTTGCACAGACTTTTATAGTTTTAAATAATGATACAATGTTTCTATCCATTCTACAGGAAACAATCCAAAAGACACTGTGCAGCTTTTGCAAATACTTGATCAACTTAGAAGAATCTCTTTTCTTAAAAGATGATAGTTTTTTTGGGGGGTGCACACCTCATCAACAAGGGTTCCTGCAAAACGAAAATTTGTATACTTAACCCTGAATTGTACCCCACATCTTTAAAATAAAATATTTAAAAAGATAATGTTTTGTTGTTGTTATTGCTGTCAGTCTAATTTTAGAGAAATCAGGTGTTACAAGAATAAATTGTGCTCCTCCCAAATTTGTTGAAATACTAAGTAAGACTCAGTACCTCAGATTATGACTATATCTGGAGATAAGGGCTTTCAAGAGGTGATTAAGTTAAAACGTGACTTCTAGGTTGGGTCCTGAATCTAGTCTGATAGCTGTCCTTATAACAAGAGGAAATCTTGAACACAAAGAAACACTAGAAATGCATGTGCACAGAGGAGAGACTATGTGAGTACACAGTAAGTAGGCAGCCATCTGCAAACCAACGAGAGAGGCCTCAAAGATACCAGATCTGCTGACACCTTGATCTTAGGCTTTTAGATTTCTATTCTCCAGAATTATGAGAAAATAAATTGCTGTTGTTTAAGCAACCAGCCTGTGGTAGTTTGTTATGTCAGTCCTTGCAAATGAATGCAAGAGATGATAATGTTTTACCTTTTCCCAAAGGCAGGTGATCACTATTGGAAAGAACGTGAACTGATCATAATGGAAATCAATGAACTTTTAGATAGGCTTTTTGCTTTGGTTTACCTGGCAACAAATTTCAGTAAAATTTTCATTGAGAATGCTAGGATGAAGAGGCCAGGAAACCAGATTTTAAGACCACGGATATAAAACAAACGTCTCCCTTTTTTAAGAGCACAATTCCAAAAGAAACCAATCAATACTTTTAATCCTAACTATTTAAGTCTTTCTGGTAGTCTTGTATCCAAAAATGTTTACCTATCTTATACCAATTTTACTATTAAAAATGTGTTCTGAAGGAAAAAATAGGAAAAATATAAACTTTTGTTTAACTGCAAAACATTAAAAATATTTAAATATTTTGGAATCATGGAGCTAAAGTCATTATTTGCATTTTAAAAGTACAGGAAGGAAAATAAGCTGGTGTTAAAAAAGATTTTGTTGTTGTTGTTACATAGGTCAAAATCTTCAATAAGAAGATGACTTCTGTGTTTTAGTATGTACTTCTGTGGATGTGTGGGCAAGAAGAAGCCTAGTTAAGACAGCATTCTGGAAAAGATGATCTCGTTTTACTACACATAAGGTGGGGGTATGACTGGAGTGGGCTTGTGGGGAGAAGGACGTCCTTGTTCAAAGCTGTTGGAGTAGGTTGGATTATCAAAAGCCAGAAGATTATCTAAAGTTGGGATTAAGGTCAAACACATAGACCAAATCCATGTTTTTAATCCACACAGCATAAGTCAATGGGGGTGGTCCTACAATATGACAAGGTGATATGTCAGCCTAGCAGTTAAATCCAGGAATAGGTGGAAGGAATTGTGCCCCAAAATGATCACAGTTCACAAAAGCAGGAATTGAAAATCTGAGTTATGGTAGGGTAGTAATATCAGTTCACAGTAAGAAACATAACTTGTATATAATTTTTCTATTATTGAAATTAATATCCATTTTGAGCAGTTATTACTCTGAGTGGCTGAGATATAATTTCAGTTATTTCAGAATTTACCGTCTCTTTCTTGAACTCTCCCATTTTTTATTTACTATCAAATGAGTAGTATGGAGGTGATCTGAGTTTTTATGTCTGGCCTGGGTTGTTTTGACCAGTGCATTCAGGAATGTGCCAAGCTGGACACTATCTATCTGGTACTTGTTTATCAATCCTTGCAGATTGCTGCTAGACTGTCTCTTTGTCTTGAGAGAAGGAGAAATGTTTGGTTGCTAGTCCTCCCCACAAGGGGCCATAGAGTTTCTTTGAGCTGTCTTATCCTCCCTCTGCCTGTACATACCCTGCAGCCAGTATTACTCCACTGGTCTTGCACTTTGCTCAGCCCTAGAAGCTTAGATCCTCCTTTTTGCCTGAGTATTATCTGAGAAAGGAGACTCCACCTTTCTTAGTCTCTATTTCTCCTACTCTCCTGCCCCAAACCCGGGGTTTGGTTTTGGGTAGTGTTAAGGCACGGACCTTCTCTGGAGACCCAGAGTCCAAGACTTTTTCTTTTTTTTTCTGTGTCTCTTCTCTTCCCCCAGTCATTATCATCTTCAGCTATGATTTCTCATGAGAACCATAAACACTGTCCAACTGATAATATGAACCCATAAAGATACTATTAATGGCATATATTTACACCCTGAACCATTTTCCTCCCTCCAGCTTTATTATGGTATGATTATCAGATAAAAATTGTGTAAATTTATGATGTTGTAAAATGATTATCACAATCAAGCTAATTAACATATGTATTACTTCATATGGTTACCTTTTTTTCTTCCTGTAGAAAACACTTACGATCTATATACTCTTAGCAAACTTTGAGTATACAGTATATTATTATTAAGTATAATTATCATGCTGTACATTAGTCTTCAAGAACATACTCATCTTAAGACTGACTTGTCTACTGTCTGTTTCTATGAGTTCAGCTTAAAAAAATTCTACATATCCCGGCTAATTTTTTGATTTATTGTAGAGACAAGGTCTTAAAAAAAGAAAATTCTACATATAAGTGGGATCATGTAGTATTGGTCTTTCTGTGTCTGGCTTATTTCACTTAGTATAATGTCATCCAGGTTCATCCATGTTGTCACAGATGGCAGAATTTGATATGAATAGGATATGAATAATATTTCATACAGTATAAGTATACATATATACATACATGCACAATATTTTCTTCTCCTATTCATCCATTGATGGACACAGGTTGCTTCCATATCCTATCTACCGTGACTAATGTTGCAATGCTCATGGGAGTGCAGGTAGCTCTTTGAGACAGTGATTTTATTTCCTTTGGATACATACCAGAAGTGGATTGCTGGATCATATGGTAGTTCTATATTCAGTTTATTAAAGAAACCACAATACTGTTTTGGGTTTTTTTTGTTGTTTTTTTTAGAAAGCCGGATTTATTGAGAAGACAGAAAAGCTCCCACAGTGAGAGGGGAACTGAGGGGGTTGCCCCAGACAATGACAATTTATATTAGCAGCAAGCGTACATTGTTTGCTTTTCTCCATATCCTTGCCAACACTTGTTATTTTTTAAAATAATAACTATCCTAGCAGATGTATGTTGATATCTCATTGTAGCTTTGATTTGCATCTCTCTGAAGATTAGTGATGTTGAGCACCCTTCTTGTATACATGTTGTCCTTTTGCACATCATTTTTGGAAACATGCCTGTTCAGTCCTTTGCCCACTTTTAAAACTGGATTATTTGATTTTGTTGCTACTGAGCTGTACGACTTTCTTATATATTTTGGATACTAATGTCTTCTCAGATATATGGTTTGCAAATATTTTCTCCCATTCTGTAGGTTAGCTTTTCATTTTGTTTATTGTTTCCTTTGCTGTGCAGAAAGTTTTTAGTTTGATGTAGTCCTACTTGTTTACTTTTACTTTTGGTGTCCTAAATCATTGCCAAGACCAGTGTCAAGGAATTTTCCCTGTTTTCAACTAGGAGCTTTATTACTTCAGATCTTATATTTAAGTCTTTAATCTATTTTGAGTTGATTTTTGTGTATGGAGTAAGCTAAGGGTCCAATTTAATTCTTTTACATGTGGCTGTCCAGTTTTCCCAGTACCATATTCTGAAGAAACTATCTTTTCTCCATTGCGGATTCTTGGTATATTTGTTGAAGATTAGTTGACCATATGTGCATGCATTTACTTATGAACTCTCTATTCTGTTCCATTGGTTTATATGTCTGTTTTATCCCAGTACCATACTGTTATGATTACTACTGCATTATAACATAATTTGAAGTCAGAAAGTGTGATGTCTCCAGCTGTTTCTTCTTTCTCAAGATTTAAATTTTTTTTTTTTTTTTAGCTCGTCATGATCTTTTGTGGTTCTATAGAAATTCTAGGATTATTTTTTTTGTTTCTTTGAAAAATGGCATTGGAGTTTTGACGGATTATACTGAATCTGTAGATTTATTGAGTTTGTATGGCCATTTTGACAATATTCTTTTAATCCAAGAACCTAGGATATCTTTCCATTTATTTGTGTCTTCCATTTCTTTCATCATGTTTTATAATTTTTAATGTACAGATCTTTCATATCCTTGGTTAAGTTTATCCTAAGTTCTTTATTCTTTTTGATAATATTGTAAATGGGATTGTTTTCCTAATTTCTTTTTTTGGATAGTTTGTTGTTACTGTGTAGAAATGCTACTGATTTTTTGTGTTGATTTTGTATCCTGCAACTTTACTGAATTTGTTTATTAGTCCTAACAGTTTTTTGTGGTGTCTTTAGGCTTTTCTGTTAGAACTAATAAATGAATTCAATAAGGTTTCAGAGTGTTATATGTAAACAGAGACAATTTTACTTCTTCCTTTCCCATTTGGATGCCTTTTATTTATTTTTTTTGCTTAATTGTTCTGGCCAGGGCTTCCAGTACTATGTTGAAGTGGTGAGAAGCATCCTTGTCTGGTCACTAATAGTAAAGAAAGTATTTTTGTTTTTCACTGTTGAGTATGTTATTATCTGTGAACTTATCACTTATGGCCTCTGTTATGTTGTAGTGAATTTCTGTACTGTCTTAGTCCTCTTTGTCTGCTACAACAAAATATCATTAACTAGGTAGTGTATAAACAATGGAAATTTACTTTTCACAGCTCTGAATGCTGTAAAGTCCAAGACAAAGGCTCTGGCAAATTTGGCATCTGGTGAGTGTTTGCTTTCTGGTTCATAGATGATCACTTCTCACTGTGTACTCACTGGTGGAAGGGGCAAAGTATCTCTATAGGCCTCTTTTATAAGGGTGCTACTTCCATTCATGGAGCCTCTGTCCTCATGACCTATTCATCTTCCAAAGGCCTCACCTTCTAATACCATCATCTTGAGTATTAGGTTTTCAATATATGAATGTGGGAAAGGCACTTTGTACATATCAGAACATATACTTAATTTATTGAGTGTTTTTTTTAATCATGAAAGAATTTTGAATTTCTCAAATGTTTTTTCTGCATTGATTGCGATGGTAATAAGATTTTAATCCATTTCATTAATGTCATGTATCGCATTTATGGATTTGTATATGTTGAACCAACTGCACCCCAGGGATAAATCCAACTTGATCATGATGTATCATCCTTTGTGCTGTTGAATTTGGTTTGCTAGTATTTTGTGGAGGATTTTCACATCTATGTTCATCAGGGATATTGGCCTGTAATTTTCTTTTCTTGTAGTGCCCTCATCTTTCTTTGGTATCAGAGTTATGGTGGCCTTGTGAAATAAGTTTGGAAATATATTTTTCTCTTTAATTTTTTGGAAGAGTTTGAGAAAGATTGTTATTAGTTCTTTAAATATTTGGTAGAATCAACAGTGAAGTCATTAAGTCCTAAGCTTTCCTTTAATGGCAGATTTAAAATTATGGATTCAAATCCCTTCCTAATTATTGGTCTGTTCAGATATTCTACTTCTTCATGACTCAGTCTTGGCAGATTGTATGAGTCTAGAAATTTATTAGTTTCTTCTAGGTTATCCAGTTTGTTAGCATTTATATTTGTTCATGATAGTTTCTTATAATCTTTTGTATTATTGTGGTATCACCTGTAATAGCTCTTCTATCATTTCTGATTTTATCTATTTGTGTTTTTTTCTCTCTTTTTATCTTAGTCAGTCTAGATAAAGGTTTGTTGGTTTTATTTTTTTCTAAAAAACAACTCTTAGTTTTAAAAAATCTTTTCTATTGTTTTTCTAGGCTCTATTTCATTTATTTATGTTTTAAACTTTTTTATTTACATCCTTCTGCTTACATTGAACTTAGTTTGTTCTTTTTTTTTTACTATACTGAAGTATAATGTTAAATTATTTATTTGAGATCTTTCTTCTTTTTTTTGAGTTGGAGTCTCACTCTGTCACCCAGACTGGAGTGCAGTGGCCGCTCCCCGCCACTGCAGCCTCAACCTATAGGGCTCCAGTGATCCTTCCGCCTCAGCCTTCCAAGTAGCTGGAACTACAGGCACACGCTACCACGCCCAGCTGATTTTTTGATTTATTGTAGAGATGAGTTCTCGCCAAGTTGCCCAGGCAGGTCTCGAACCCGCGGGCTCAGGCAGTTCACTCACTTCAGCCTCCCAAAGCATGGGATTACAGGCTGAGCCACCGAGCCCAGCTTTTCTTTTTTCTTAATGTTGAATATTGTTACTATAAACTTCTCCTTAAAACTACTTTTGCTGCATCCCATAAGTTTTGGTATGCTGTGTTCCTATTTTCATTTGTCTCATGGTAATTTTTAAAAAGATTTGTCTATTTAATGAATATCTTTATTTTAAAACAGATTTATTGAGGTATAACTGTGAAACCATCACCAATCAAAATAATGAACACAACCATCATCCTCAAAAGTTTCCTTCCCATTCCTAGGTAGCCACTACTTTGTTTTCTATCACTGTGGATTACTTTTCATTTTCTATGTCTCATGGTATTTTTTTAAAAAATTCCTTTTTGACTTCTTTGACCTATTGGTTGTTCAGGAGAATGTTGTTTAATTTTCACATCCAGGTTGAGTATCCTAATCAAAAAATCCCAAGTCTGAAATGCTTCAAATTCTGAAACATTTTGAGCACCAATATGATACTAAAAGGAAATAGTCATTGGATCATTTTATATTTCAAATTTTTAGATTAGGGAGGCTGAGGTAGTAAGTATAATGCAAATATTCCAAAATTTTAAGATATTTGAAACCCAAAACATTTTTGGTCCCAAGTATTTTGGAAAGAAATGCTCAACTTCTATTTGTGGATATTTTAATTTTCCTCCTGTTATTAAATTCTAATTTTATATTATTGTGTTAAGAAAAGATTCTTTTTGTTTTTGTTTTTGAGTTGAAGTCTCACTCCGTTGCCCAGGCTGGAGTGCAGTGGAACACTCACGGCTGCCCCAGTGTTGAACTGCTGGGCTCCAGTGATCCTTCTGCATCAGCCTTCCAAGTAGCCGGAACTATGCCCAGCTATTTTATTTATTGTAGAGACGCGGTCTTGCCGAGTTGTCTGGGCTAGTTTCGAACACACGGGCTCAGGCAATCCACTCGCTTCTGCCTTCCAAAGTGCTGGTATTACAGGTTAAGCTACTGAGTCCGGCCCAAGAAAAGATTCTTGATATAATTTAAGTTTCCCTAAATTTGTTAAGACTTGTTTTGTGGTCTAACAAATGCTCTCCCTGGAGAATACTTTTGGTGTGCTTGAGAGTATTTTTGGTGTGCTGCTGTTAGATGAAATGTTCTGTACGTATCAGTTAGGTCTGTTGGGTCTAAAGTGTAGTTCAAGTCCAATGTTTCCTTAATGATTTTCTGTCTGAATGACCTATCGATTGTTGAATATAGGGTATTAAAATTCCCTATTATTATTTTATTGCTGTCTCTTTCTTTCTTTACATCTGTTGATATTTGCTTTATATATGTAAAGACTTTGATGTCAGTAGCTTATATATTTACAATTATTATATCCCTTACTTAATTGACGCTTTTATTCTTATATAATGACCTTCTTTTTCTCTTTTTTGAAGTTTTGATTTAAAGTCTATTTTGTCTAATATAAGTATAGCTTCTCTTACTTTATTTTGGTTTCTATTTGTATTAAATATCTTTCTTTTCAGCCTATGTGTGTTTTAAAATTGTGTCTCCTGTAGGCAGCATATAGCTGGGTCTTGGTTTTTTAAAAAATCCCCTCAACCATTCTGTATTTTAATTAGAGAATTTACATTTAGAGTAATTTATACTACATTACATTTATAGTAACTATTGGTACATAAGAAATTATTGTTGACATTTTGTTATTTTCTGTCCTTTTTGTAGTTTCTTTGTTCCTTTCTTTCTCTCTTGCTGTCTTCCTTTGTGATTTGATGCTTTTTTGGGGTACTATGTTTTGATTTCCTTCTCTTTATCTTTTGTATATCCACTGTAAGTTTTTGCTTTGTGGTTACAATGAGGCTAACAAAAAACATCTTATAATTATAACAGTCTACTTTAAGCTGATAACAACTTAACTTTGCTTAAAAAACTCTATACTTTTACACCCCTCCCCTCATTTTATGTTTTTATATCATAATTTATATTTTAATGTTTTGTATTTATTGACAAATTATTGTACATCTTAAATACTTTTGTCTTTTAGCCATTATACTAGAGTTGAAAGTGATTTGCATACCACCATTACAGTATTAGAGTATTCTGACTATACATTCATTTTTACCAGTGAATTTTATACTTTCATAGGTTTTCATGTTGCTAATTAGGAACCTTTCATTTCAGCTTGAATAACTCCCTTTAGCACTTTTTCTAAGGCATATCCAGTGGTGATAAGCTCCTTCCCCTTTTGTTTTCCTGAGAAAGTCTTTATCTGTCCCTTATTTCTGAAGAACATCTTTGCTAGGTAAAGCAATTATAGTTGACAGTTTTAATTTTTTAAAAAAATTAGCATTTTGAATATATCACTCAGCTGTCTTCTGGGCTGCAAGGTTTCTGCTGATAAATCCACTGATGTTTTCTTGTATGTAATGATTCACCTTTCTTTTCCTGCTTTCATAATTTCTCTTCGTCTGATTTTTTCCAGTTTAATTGTAATGTGTGTTGGTGATGTCCTTTTTTGGTTAAAACTATTTAGGAACTTTTGAACTTCTTGTACCTAGATGTCCACATTCCTCCTTCTCTCTCTTTTCTACTTCTGTTACTCTCATAATGTACATAATAATTCTCTTGATTATGTTCCATAATATCCTGTAGTTTTTATAATTTCTTTTCATTCTTTTTTCTCCTTTGACTGTATAATTTCATCTGACTTGTCTTTGAGTTCAGATTCTCTCTTCTACTTGATCACATCCATTATTGATGAAATTTCTCGTTTCACTCATTGAATTATTCAGTTTCAGATGTCTGTTCTTTTTTGATTTACATCTCTTTGTTGAACTTCTTGTTTTGCTCAGGTATTGTTTTTCTGACATTGTTGTCTACCTGTGTTCTCTTAGAGTTCATTGAGCTTCCTTAAGGCAATTATTTTGAATTTTCCCAGGTGATTTGTAGATCTTCATCTCTTTGGTGTCAATTGCTGGAGCTTTATTAGTTTCCCTTTGTCGTGTCATGTTTGCCTGATTCTTCATTACCCATGTAGACTTGTATTAATCTCTGTGCATTTGAAGGGACAAATAACTCCTCCTGTCTTTATAAATTGGTTTTTATAGTTAAAGATCTTATTCTCCCCAGTTCTAAGACTGATAGAATTATAGTCAATTGGAGTTGGAACCAGATCATGTGGCTGTAACTAGGTCTGAAGTTGGTCCATGGTTGGCAGGCCTGTTACCAGAGATATGAGTAGGGATAGTTCCTGCTAAATCCTCAAATGAAAAAATCTGTCTCTGATATCATGGTTGAGCAGGGCTAGGGCCGGGTCATGGGGCTGCTTCAGTTCAGTATGTAGACAATGGGCCTGTTACTAGGGGTATGGATGTATGTAGTTCTCACTAAGTCCCTGAGCAGATGTCTGGGTGGATAAGACTGGCTATGGAACTATGGGCTGGAGCCAGGCCACAGGGCTACATCAGAGTCTGCAATGGGACTGAGGTCAGTTGGCCTGCCACTGAGGATCAGATGGACCAGTCTTCTGCCAGTTCACTGGTTGGGCAGAACTGCCCCCACTCCATAGCAGAATGGGACTGAAATTGAGTACCAGGGCTATTTTCAGGATTTACAACTGAGACTGAGGTCATCATTCTTGCTTCCAGGACATGGATGGACATTACTAGGTTCCTAGGTAAGCAAAACTGAAAACAGGGCTAGATCCAAGTCATGGAGTAGCTTCAGGATTCAGTCAGACGCATGGCTGATGGGCCTTTTACTGGGGGCATGGACAAATGTGGCTCTTTCTGGATCTCTGAGCAGGACCAATCCTGTACTGGTGGTAGAGTGGGGTTGAAGAAGGGCCACAGGACCACTTTGGGATCCACAGTTGGCTCCACAGTTGGTGGGCCTATTACTGAGGGCATGGATAGGCATGGCTCATTCTTGTGTCCCTTGGCAGATGGTGCTGGTTGTAGGACCATGGCCAAGAATGGCTGGAGCTGAGGCCACAGGAAGATGGGGCTATTTCTGGGTTAGTAGATGGGACCATGATTGGTGAGCCTGCTGTAAGCATAAGCCTGCACTCTCAAAGCAGCCCACTGAAGTTAAACAATCTTTTACCTAGGTCCCCAAGCTCCCACAAAGACACTTTTGGACATGAAAGGCTATCAAAGTATTGTTGCTGTAGGGGGATATGAGTTGGGAATCCCCTATTCAGTCGTCTTGCTGCTGTTTTATTTTTCTAAACTCTTTATTTAATTACTTTTGAAATTCTATAGCCCAGGTCCTAGAAACTAAAAATCAAACTTTTTGGCATTTTTTTTCTTTGTTCTAAACTACCCAAACTGCGACCTAAATGGGCAAATGGGTCATATATGAACAGGAAGGATGAAAAAGTGAAACTAAACCAATTAAAAAACCAAAGCTCATACAATTAGTGCTTATAACAAAACTAGAAGAGTGCATAGATTTGAAACTTACCTACTAACTTAAGTTCGTGAGTCAAAATTCTGGTTGCCAAAGCAATGATGATGATCCTAAAACTAGACAGGTTTTTATCTATCCACATATCTAATTTTTTAAAATTCATGAGCTTCGAAAGTTTTAAGCAAGCTTGAATGGAAAATGAGGGATAGTCATCACTGGAAATAAGAGAGGATCAGAAGGAGGTCTGGAAACATTTTAAAGGATCATTAAAAGTAATGACTTTAAAGGCAATACATTCTTTCCTCTGGTTTATATATAGACCCTGCATACAAGGATAAGGCAAGTTCTGACTGGTTAAAGGTAGAATATAGATATAAGTTCTGGCTACCAAATTGATCTTTAAATGTCAAGTGGATCCTACTGGATTCAGATATGATCATTTACAACACCTGTAAGAGGTTCATTATTTTAAAGTCAGAACTTTATCATGAAAATACAATGGGTTAAAAACAACTGAGACCACACTGAAGAAAAGACTATGTCCAGCTTACGTAGACTAAGAGTGGTGTGGTCCAGTGATTATGCCATGGGCCCTGAAGTCCTATAACTTGAGCTAGAAACTTGGCATTATCATTTACTAATTTTTTCACCTTGAGGAAATTGCTTTGCTTTCTTGAATTTCTGTTTCTTTGTCTGCAAAAATGGGAATAATAATAAAAGCCACCCAAAAAGATTATTGTCGGGATTCAAAATTTGAATAAATGAATTGACTTAAAATATTTTAGTTAAGTCCTTCAAACAATTTACCTACAATAATATTATTATATCATCATCCTCCCTATTAGGTGATGTGCTATGTATTCACAGTATTAACTTCCAATCTTTCCCACTAGAAAACTGACAAAATCCTTATGGAGGGGTTACTAACTGGAATGTATTGATTTTTTTCCTTTCTAAATTTGTTTCCCTGATTCTTTGTCATTCACTGACTCTTTCCTCTGTGCTAATTCACATTTTACTCTTGTCTGTGCCTGAATGGTTACTTTGCATTGTCAATAACATCCCAGTCTCCTCTCCTCTTACTGAGGATTATCTTAGTCTTTCCATCAGTACTTGCTTAGATTTCATCCCTTTGATTTTTGCAGCTGCCTTCCTACTTAGGATTGTCAGCATCTGTGCAGTTACTGGGACATACAGGGGTTGAAGCTCACTAATTCACCAGTATTTATTGAGCGGCTCATGTGTGCCAGGCACTGCACCTGCCGTTGCAACGTAGGGTTCCTGCTCATCCAGAGATTTTGGAGTATGTAGACTCTGTAAAACCCCTGTTACAGTTGCCCCTCTTCCTGGGGATGGTTGAAGTGCTTAGCCTCCATGTTCTGCTTGTTTTCTGATATGTTGATGAGGTGGGAGAGTTTTATGTTCTACTGTGGTATAGAGGAGGGAGCAAAGAGATGCCCCTATCTCTCCTACTGCATAGAACTCATTCATTCCATCTTGTTACTATGTTGTTAGGAATTTAAAAAAAAAATTGTAAGTTATGAAAGCCCAGTCAAGCTAGCTTAAACCAAGGTGAGTTAATTTTAAGAATCTTAAGCCCTCATAAAGAAAATTTAGGATCAGAAAACATATCTGTACATCATGAAAAAGATGGAAAGTTGTCAGTAATTAAGAAGTATTTGTTCTCTCTTATGTTCTTGGTTTTGTTTTTGCTTACTCTTGTCACATGGCCTCATGTCTCTGCTTGTTTCTGAATGTCTGTTATTTTGCCTTCTTCTCTCTGAAGTCTTGTTCTTTCTCCTTCCTCATCAGCACAATTAAAACCAAATGGTCACTCTAGCTCCTGACATGACAGTGTCTTTTAGCTTTTGCTGACGCCCAAATCTAGGACTCTTAGTTCAAGTTCTCAAGTGGGTGGATCTGATGGGACCAGTATAAGAGTCAGATGTCCTCTTAACCAGGGAGGAATGAGGTTGTGTGATATAAATATCTAGGATTATAGAGAGAAGAGGCAGCTCTTAGAGAAGAGGGTATGAGCTGGGCAGATACCCTAAAATGTGATGATGACAAGCAAAAATCTGAATACCCAGGATGGTTTTAATTCAGAGTGTGGTTGCGGAGCAACAGTTTGGAAAAGCAGCTATGGTAAAAGTCCTGTGTGCATGTGTACATGTATGCATGTGTGTGTGTGTGTGTGTATGTGTGTGTATGTGTGTGTGTGTGTGTGTGTATGTGTGTGTGTGTGTGTGAGAGAGAACGAGAGAGAGAGAGAGAGAGAGAGAGAGAGAGAGAGAGAGAGGGAGAGGGAGAGGGAGAGAGATCAGAATTCCCATTATAGAAACTAGGCCTAAACAGGAAGGAAACTAATTTTCCAGATACCAAAAATGGCTTGGATTATTCAGAAAAGCAGGATCATGGAGGAGGACAGCACTGAGAAGAAGAAAAGCTTTCGTATTTAAGGGTGTATGTGTGTGTGTGTGTGTGTGTGTGTGTGTGTGTGTGTGTGTGTGTGTGCTGCAAGGGCTCTTCATAACATTTTCTTCATATAGCTTTTAGCTTGCACACGTACCTAGAGTGAGCCTCAGGATGTCCCTCAAAGAAGGCCAGATCATTCCAGTCCTTCAACTTTTTATGTGAAGTACAGTACAAGTTGGAGTAAACAATAAAAAAAAATTAATTAAAAAGAAAGAAATGGGGGGAAGAGAGATATTAACTTTTTAGTACATTAAATTTAGACTAAGCTAGGAACTAGGAAACAACTTTAAATACATTAACCTTTTAAAAAACTTACATCCAGAAATTCCCATCCAATAGAGTAAATTAGCTGTGTCCTTGAACTATATGTTTGTG
This sequence comes from Tarsius wallacei, assembly GCA_963574415.1. Classification (NCBI taxonomy): domain Eukaryota; kingdom Metazoa; phylum Chordata; class Mammalia; order Primates; family Tarsiidae; genus Tarsius; species Tarsius wallacei. Next base: position 22,167 of record CAUYQG010242306.1, read on the forward strand.
ATAGCCAGAAATGGAAGGGGAAGAAAGAGTTACTACTAGAGATAAACTGGGAGGGGAAAGTTTTGGGTACAGATACATGTTTCCAAGCAGAATTTAAAAATATATATATTCACAAGAAAGTGCTAGCAGTGATTATGGAAGGGGAAAAAAAGAGTTACTGCTGGAGATGTGAGCCGGGAGGGGAAAGTTTTGGGTACAGAGATACATGTTTCCGTGCAGAATTTAAAAATAAATATGGTCACAAGAAAGTGTTAGCGGTGATTATTCCTGGGACATACAGTTGAAGTAACTTGAGGAAGGGGTAGAAAGAGAGATATTACTATTTATTTTATATTCCTTTGTAGTGACTGACTTTACAAAAATAAGTAAGAAGTTTATTAACTTTATAAGAAGACAAAAATATATATGGTAAAAATTCACAAAACTACATTAATACATAATAATACCTAGTATTTTCAGCTTGGTTAGGATATTAGGTTTTTTGTATTTTAAAAAAATCTGAAGTTTACTAATTTCAATAGCAATGTTTTAGCTATTTTTAGTGAAAATCTCACTAGGGTACATGTGGTTCCCTTGCCTTCTTAAAAATAAAATATATTGATTCAGAAATATGGAGAAACTCAGAGAAAAGGTTAGAAAGTTCAGTATCTTGAATTTTATGCAAATAGCAAATTTAAAATAGGAGTACAACATAATACACAATTAAAACATAAGTTATTCTTTTAAGAGTACAGTACATGACTCCAGGATTCTAAAATAAGGATACGAAAACAATGAAAAAAGTAGTTAAGTAATAATTACCTCAACAAAGTCAACTGTTTTAAAATATTTTAATATTGAATTGAAAAAAAAGATAATACTGTTTAATTGCTATTATAATCATGGCACTGTTTTAAAAAATGACTGGAAACTAAATCAAATCCAATATGTTGCCTAGCAACTATGAGAAACAAATACTTTGTTTCTTAAGCTAACTGACATTAAAACCTACCAAAGATTCCTAAAAATACCTGCTTTAGAGTTCAGTTCTCAGTTAATCTTTTTAGTTCCCAAGCATGTTCTTTTTCCCCATTGGAACATGTGGCATTAAAATTCTTAATATTCACTTCAGTAAGCATATCAGCAATTCATCAACTTTTCTTCTTTTTATATCTTTAGGTGAGTGTGTCTGCTATTTAAGTTACTTTCAATATTAGTATTCTAACATGACAAATCAAATGCCTCTAAACATAGATAACTTAGCAAAACTTTTCTTTTGGCTCAGAACGGAGTTAAGAGGGAGATGGGATATAGCTGAACAATTTTGGAGCTACAGATATGTGCCAAAAGAAGAAATCATTCTAAGTTGTCTTTTACAAGTGAATCCCCACTAACTGGGCCTTCATCCTACAGAAACATGGTTTGTGGGGGAGGCGGAGGGAGTCTGTTTATAACTCCATCACTCATGCTGTGTCATCAGAGCTGGATTATAAAAAGTTATGTCTTCTAGATCAGGGCCTTGCCTAAATAGGAAGTCTAGAAATCACCTAAACAAAGAGATGACTATGTAATTCCCTGAAGGGGAGTTAGTTTATACTCCTGCTATGAGAAATATCAGAAAGTCACTGTTTTTTAGAAATACATTTTTGAAAACATTCAATATTCTGGAAAGAACAAATTATGTTTAGTCTGGTTTGCCTGGAGGAAAATGGAGACGAATCAGGTGGAAAAGATGTAACATGAATAGAAAAATAAGTACTGCTTATTTAAATTCAGAGAAAATATAATAATGATGCTAGCAAGTATTTATTGAGCATTTATTATGTGCTGAACACCAGATATATGCCTTACATTTACTCCTCATACATAGCTAGTGCTATTTATTTTAAATATGAAAAATTAATGGATAGAAAGTTTGGGTGTTTTGCCCAAGGTCATACATGGAAAATGACAGTAGTAATTTCAAAACTGAGCCCATCCTGGTTCCACAGTTCTTGTTCTTGACCATGAGAGTACATTTAAGTGCTCATTTATTGTTCAGTATTAACTAATTGGTCTATAGTAACAGTTTTTTATTCTGTTTTGAAGTTTTATTGAGATTGTCAGATAATCAAGAGATTAAGAAACTTACTTGGCAACTAGATTTTTTTTTTTTGCTGAATTTAATCATATTAAAAAATCTGTAATCAATAAATCTTAAAATAGTTTCATCTCATACATGTGGGCTTTATACCAATCTATCTTAGTTTCCTTCTTACCATGTTTTATATAGTTTTGTTTTCCTAGAACTTAGTTCAGAACCTTAAATATAGGTGCGCAATGAAAAATTTTTGGGTTGGTGAATCCAGTTTGTATGTAGATTTATTTTGGTGGTTCAACCTTTCAGTATGTATTGATTTTGTCAAGGTAGCCAAGATGCGGTAGCCACACAGAAGTACCATGAATCACAGTAATAGTTAATGCATTGACAGTGCTTTGTAGGTGTCAGACTCTATTTTAAGAACTTCACATACATTAGTTCATCTAACCCTTTCAATAACCTTGATGAGATCGGTGCTAGTATTTTAATTTTACAGATGAGGAAATGGAGGCAGAAAGAGGATAAGGAATTGGCCAAGGTTGTATAGCTTGTAAATTGTAGACCCAGGATTTGAATTCTGGCTGTCTGTCTTCAGAAACTTGCCATCGACAGCTTACAGTCTTGATAGTGTCAAATAGAGAAGAACTGAGTAGTACGAACTTGGCTGGGAAGCATGAATTTATCTTTCCCTGTTCTTTCATCTAACCTAGCATCCCACGCTCTGTTTTACAAAACTCTTTCTGTCACTTCCAAAAAGAAATATACCTAGGGTGACTGACTGTCTTAGTCAATTTGGGGTGTTGCAACAAGTTTCTGTATAGACTGGATAACTTATAAACAGCTGAAATTATTTCTCATACTTCTGGAGGATGGCAGTCTAAGATCAAGGTGGCAGCATGGTTGGGTTCTGGTGAGAACCATCTCAAGGGTTGCAGATTGCTGCCTTCTAGCTGTATCATCACATGGTGGAAAGCAGGCAAGATAGCTCTCTGGGGTCCTGGGAATAGACAGTAATCTCATTTATGAGGGCCCCAGCCTTACAATCTGATTACTTTCAAAGGCCTCATCTCCTAACGCTATCACACAGGAAGCTAGGAATTCAACATACAAGTTTTAGGGAGACACAAACGTTCATTCCATTGCAGCAACCAAATTATTATCATATAGACAGGTTATTTTTGAGAGTAAAAGGGAGTGCCAATTGCATGGAATGCTAGGACAATAAGCATAAATCCAGACTGCCCTGGAAACAAAGATTTAAGGTCATAATGTATATGTTGTGGATGTTTTGCCTTTTTTTTTTTTTTGATATTTGAAGTTGCATGGAGTAAGCACATTGAAATGGATGTACCAAATTTGATTTCATCAACCCCTATTAAAGGACATTAAGCTGTGTCCAATAGTTTGCAATTTAAAATGTTGTGATGTATAACTTTACGCTTTCATTTTTCACCATATGTATGAGTAAATCTGTAGGATCATCTTTGCTAGGTCAAAAGTATGCATATTTGTAGCTTTGTTAGACATTGCTAAGTCACACTCCGAAGATGTTTTACCAATACCCGTTTCTGTTGACATGCTGAGAGTGCCTGTTCCCAGTACACTTGCTCAGAGAGGAGGCAAGAAAACTTTTAAATCTTTGTCTGATAGGTGAAAAATGATATTTCAGTGTGAAATTTATTTCATTTCTTTCATTTTAATCTCCTTTTCTATGAGCTGTATGAGCTGTTTATTTGTACTTCTTCCTATCTTTTTGTGACTTTGTTATTTTTTGCTTATGCCTTAATATACCCCTTTTGTGATATTTGTTGAAAATTTATTTTCCAAATCTGCCACTTGTCTTTTTAATTTGCTGGTGATAGTTTTTGCTATGTAGAAAGTTTTGCCTTTTTATAGTTGCATTTACTTGTTCCATTATGCTTTTAGGTTTTGAGTCATGTATATGAGTACAAAGTCTCTTACACTATAAGACTACATTAAAAATACCACCATGGTTTCCTCTACAACTTTTATGTTTTACTTCTTATTTTTTATAATTGATTCATCTACAAATTCATTTTGTGAAAAAGTGCTACAGAAAGAATAAATTTGTGTTTTAGATGACTACTGATTTTCCCAACACCATTTATAAATCTGTCTTTTTCCTGACAATTTGTAATGCCATCTTATTACACAGTAAATTCTGGTAGGTTTTTAGGTCTAATTCTGGGCCCTGTTTAGTCTTGTGCAGGGACAGATTGTTTTACTTATTATGGCTTTATAATATGTTTTAAATAATAAGTCTAGAGCCTCTGCTTTATACTTCTTTTTCAGAAGTACTCTGTTTTTGAATGTTTATTTTATATCAGAATCAATATGCTCAGTAGAAAAAATTGCATAGTTATTTTAATATGATCATGTTAATTGTATAAATTGTAGTAGAGAAAATTGCTTTACTTATTCTACTGTGCCTTCCTATCCAAGATCATGGTATACCTTTCCACCTGTACAAGTCTTTGGTTTTCTCGTGTTTTAAAAAATGTCTTCCACAGAAAGACAAATACTGAAAATTCTCACTTATAAGTGGTAGTTAAATAACGTGCACACATGCAAGTAGAGTGTGGAATGATCGACAATGGAGACTCAGAAAGGTGGGGAGCGTGGAAGGGAGTGGATGATGAAAAATTACTTAATGAGTACAACACATGTTATTCCAGTGATGAGTACACTACAAGGCCTGACTTCACTAAGCAACAGAGTTTTTGCTATATAGAAAGCTTTACTTCCTTATAGTTGTGTTTACTTGTTCTATTATGCTTTTTAATGTAACAAATTACACTTGCAAGTCATACATTTACACAAATAAAAAATAAATTTTTAAAAATGTCTTTGTATAGATTTTGCAAATTTTATGTTATGTTTATTCCTTGGAATTTTATCTTTCATTGTTGTTATTGTACATGAATTTTTTCATTATACTTCCTAACATATTGTGTGGATACATAAAATTTTGAAAATGACTTGTAAACATGCACACGTACATACATCCCAAACCCAAAACCATACATAAAACACAAACAGTGGGCAAAAGACATGAATAGACACTTCTCAAAAGAAGATATATGGGCAGCCAACAGACACATGAAAAAGTGCTCAGCCTCACTTATCATCAGAGAAATGCAGATCAAAACCACATTGTGATACCAGCTAACTCCAGTAAGAATGGCCATCATTAATAAAGCAAACAACAACAGATTCTGGCGAGGATGCAGAGAGAAAGGAATGCTTCTACACTGCTGGTGGGAATGCAAACTAGTGCAGCCTCTTTGTGGCGATTTCTGAAAGAACTGGAAATTGACCTTCCATATGACCCAGCAATACCCCTATTGGGAATATACCCAGAGAAACTCAAATCATTCCACAAAAAAAGATACCTGCACATGTGTGTTTGTTGCAGCTCTATTCACAAAAGCAAAAACATGGACCCAACCATGCTGCCCATCGAAGCTGGACTGGATAAAAAAACTGTGGTACATATACACAATGGAATATTATGCGGCCATAAAGAAGGACAAATATATGGACTTTGCAGAAATTTGGGTGAATTTAGAGTCTATCATACTCAGTGATCTATCACAGAAACAAAGAATAGAGTACCATATGTTCTTACTCATAAGCGGACCTTGTACAATTATTATAATAGTATAAAACAGGGATTGACAGTAGTGGGAAACTGCCAGGGGAGGGAAGGGCATACCTCATCAACAAGGGTACCTGCATAGTGAACATTTGTATACTTAATCCTGAATTGTACCCCACATCTTTAAAAAACAAAACAAACAAACAGAAAACAAAAACTTCCTCCCTACAAATGACTTAAAACTGCTACAATTTTCTACCTATCTGTCATCTGTATCTATCTATCTATCTATCTATCTGTCTATCTATCTATCTATCTATCTATCATCTATATTTGTACACAGCACACAGACCACATGCTATTCTATTGAGTTGAATATTCAGATAAACAAGAGTATATAAGAAACAAAAATAGAAAGATCATTTCATATATATTACCCTTTGTACATTTCTTTAATCTATCACAGGGCTTTTTCCTCCCTTCTATTTACAGTTAGGCTGTGAGTTATCTCCAATTCATTAGGAAGAATACTTTTATAGTCAGCTGGTAAAGTCAAGAGAATGCCAATTTAAATTTATCTTCTTCCCTTTTGTTTCTGTCTTCTCTTCCTAAGGAATATCATAGTATGTCAGTGACTACAGCTAGTATATTCTAACTTTTTTCAGAAAAAAAACAAAAGAAATGAAGAAAAAAAAAAACAACTGAAAAATGCACTGTTCTAATGCCTTTGGCCCCTTGGTCTCAGAGGAAAAGTTAGAGAATCATTTCTCTCTGTGATATAATCTTATTGGATTCAGACCATGCTTACTCAACTTAAGAAAGGGAATACATTTTCCCTTTTCAACAAATGTATTTTACCTCACATGATTCCATAGTCATTATAGTGAAATAAAAACAGAACTTTGTGTTTAGACCATACGACTCCCTTCTTCCCCACAATTATTCTGCTTACTGATACCGTTTTGCCACTCTCTTCACTTGTCTAGGCCCATGTGCTGGGTCCATGTAGCTGAGTTAATATTTTTTCTGTCTGTCCTTTTTTAAAGATAACTTTTATTTTTCTCATTTCTTCTGTATCTTTTGCTACATAGAACTGACATGCACAAGCCTGAGCTGGCAGAAGACTATTGCTGTCGCATCTTTCTTTTTTTTCTGACTGAGGCTGGCCTTGTTTTATTTCTATCTCAAGTGAGGTTTTTAGGATATTTGAGGAAAAATCTCTTAAGTGAAAAAAAAATGTATCCCCTCTCCATCCAAATTCTTTGTTATGATTTTGTTCCTGAAGATAATTTTAGAAAATCATTTCTGTATCATGAGAACACACATTTGCCCCTGGTTCTTGACAGCCCAGAGTGTTCAAGATGAGAACTTCTTTAAACAAGTGGCTTAATGTGAGGATGATTCTGAATGTTTGGAAATTCCGTGCTGGGTGTGTGGAGGGGAACGTGTCACTGTGTTAGGAGGTGAACATTTCTGCTTGGACTAAATGCACACCAATGTCTTGCAAAGGAAATATTAGCTGTACAATAATTAGAAATGCAATTAGAATGTGTTTTTCTAGTCAAATAGTGCTATAAGGCAACTTTGGAAGTTGGGCAGTCCCGGCTGGAAACTCAGGTTTCACAACATGTTAGGGTCATGAGCTTGGGTACATCTCTTAATCCCTATAAAACCTCAATTATTTAATTATTCACTGTATTTGTGTGTTTGTGTGTGTAAATAATAACTTTGTTGAATTAGCTAAGATATATAAAAACATCTAACCAAGTACTTGAAAAATAGTAGATACCATTTTAAGTTTGAAAAATGGCCATGGCAACAGTGTAACATAAACATAAAAAGCCTATAATGTAGTTTTAAATGAGTACCATCAAAGTCAGAACTCAATGGTATTTAATTCAGCGACAGTGATCTGTTAGTACTATGAAGACAAAAGAGTGTGGGGACTATCTCCTTGGGAGCCAAGGTTTTGGGCCATCTGTGAATCAAAGAGGAAGAATTCCAAACAATGACACTTTCCCTAAAACTACTGCTGCCATAAACCAAAGCTTTTCATATTTATAGTGTGGCCAGAAAGGCTGACTGGACTTTTTTCAATGGGAATCTACTAAGTGTGTAAAAATACCCAGAAAATGTAACAAATTCAGTCCTCTTCCCCAAGAATGTTATTGTCTCATTGACGAAACTCAAGTGATCCATAAATAAAACAATGAAACCCAGCCTCTTACTGAACTAGATTATGTACTGAATTCCAAAATGTGTTTCAAATGTAAAGGTTGCCAATGCCAAATAAGAAGAGTGCCTGTTGACACATTGCGAAGATCCGTTGTTCTGTTTGCTTGAGACCGTTGCACTCCTTCTCTGTCTGCTTCTTTTGGGGAGTAGCTCTTCTCCAACTATAACTACATGGTTGCAGAAGGGGCTATCAATCATTGTTTCTTGACTTGTTATTTTATACTTCCTAAGCTTGTTTCCATTCAGAGATGGTCAAGATATCTGGGTTATATTAGCCTATGCGTGTTACCTTATTGCTCACAGTGATTGGTAAAAAGAGAGGGAATGACTCAAGCCAGGCTAACCGCATCCTTTTCTGTTTATTTCTTCTCCTTCTCCTTCTCCTCCTCCCCCTCCTCCTCCCCACCCCCCTCCCCCTTCCCCCCCTTCCTTCTCCTTCTTCTTCTGACTCAGGGTCTCCCTCTGTTCTTTAGGCTGGAGTGCAGTGTTGCAATCACTGCTCATTGCAGCCTCGACTTCCTGGACTCAGGCATTCCTTTTGCCTCAGCTTCCCAAGTAGCTGGGACTGCAAGCATGTGCCATCATAGCCGGCTTATTTTTTTATTTTTATTTTTTATAGAGACAAAGTCTCGCTGTGTTGCTAGGGCTGGCCTCGAACTCCTGGGGCTCAAGCAATCCTCTTACCTTGGCCTCCCAAAGTCCTGGGATTGCAGGCATGAGCTACTGTGCCTGGCTGTTTTCTGAGTTTTTTTGAAATAGAGTCAGGGAAAGGTTTTTTCTTTTTCTTTCTTTCTTTCTTTTTTTTTGGTGGTGGTAAAACTAGTAAGGTGTGAGTCTTGAGATGATAACAGACATAGAGACATAGTTTCAACTTCATGGAGAAAATCTGTGAGAATGAGGTTAATGGCCAAAGAAAAGCAGATAGCAGAGAAACTTTCTGTCTCTATCTTTTTCTGCCATCTGCTTCTCTCTGACATTTACAGAAACACAGATATATCTGTGTGGCCAGAAAGGCTGGCTGGACTTTTTTCAATGGGAATCTACTAAGTCTCTCTCTCTCTCTGTCTCCATACATATATGAACTTGGGTACATCTTTACTCTTTCTCTCTCCCTCTCTCTCTCTCTCTATATATATATAGACACACACACACACACATACACACAATATGAATATTGTATATATGGAGGCAGGAAGAGAGAGAGAGAGAGAGAGAGAAAGAGAGAGAGAGAGAGAGGGAGGGAGGGAGAGAGAGAGAGAGAGCAAGAGCGAGAGAGCGAGCGAGAGAGAGATGTCCTGGTTCCAGTTGTTGCTGACATTGAGTTTTGAGTTGAGTTCCTATCATTTTCAATCAAAGGGTTCTAAGCTAAGTGATTCCATCCTACAAGGCATTGCTTACCTCATTTTGCTTACCTCATTTACCTATTTTTGTTATCAGGATAATGACCGCAAGGCCCATGTAAGTCTGAGTCATGCTCCTCGTGTAACAACTTCCAAAGGAATCCCTTTGCCTCAGAACCACAAAAGGATTAGTTGAACCAAATAAGTCTGCTAATTGAATTTATATAATTGACAATCTAATTTCTTTTCCTTTTTTATATTTAGCAGAATAGTCCTAGTTTTACCACTTACTGGATTTATGACCTGGGATAAGTGACTTAATTTTGCTACACTTCTTTACATAGCTGTACAATGGGTATAATTATTACCTAAGAGGTAGGATAGGGTAATGGTTAAGAACATTGTCTCTGGAAGAAAGACTTCCTAGTGTCAAGTCCTGCTTCCAGTATTTACTTGTTTGTGGTTTGTTGTGTCTCGAGCAAGTTACTTAACTTTTATGTGTCTTAATTTCCTAATTTGTAGAATGGTGATGTTGTGGACTTCATGTTTGTGTCTCCTCAAATTTCATATTTAAAAATTCTAACTTCAGTGCGATGGTATTAGGAGGTGAAGCTTTTGGGAGGTAATTAGGTTTAGATGAAGTCATGAGGATGGTATCGCAATGGTGGGATTTGTATACTTATAAGAGAAAGAGACTAAAGCTCACTCTCTAGGTCACGTGGGGACACAGGAGAACATGGCTGTCTACTGCCGGAAAGGATGCCCTCACTGGATCTGCTGATGCCTTAACCTTGGTTTTCTTAACCTCCAGAACTGTGAGCAATAAATGTTTGATGTTAAAGCCTCCCAGCCTGTAGCATTCTGTTATAACGACCTGAATGAAGATAAGGGTGATGTTCGTATTTACTCTATATGATTTTATGCATGTTTAGTTAGTTAATGTATTTAAAGCTGTTTGCATACCTACTATATATAAAAAATGTTAATAATTATTATAATGAACTTTTTCGCTTATAACAGAGATTAATAGAACCCTAGTCATGATGCCTTCTTCACATTAAGCAGTCTAGTTTCAGCTCAACACTGGCAGTTGACTTACCACTCAGAGAAATTTTATTAAGGTAGCACTTTTGTCACATTATACTCATGCGAAAATATCTCTAGTAGTTGCCTATGACCTAATAGGACTCCTTACACCATCTGTATCCTAATCATTTTAATCTATTCCCCAGGATCAACTCACATGATCACTTCACTTAGTTAAATGATTTTCTCATCATTCATTATCTATCAAGAGTCTGAGATTTAATAAGCTAACAAATTAGGCTCTTACAGTTTCATGGATGCTAGAAGAAGACACAAAATTCCTGGGTCATTACTCCCAGTGCAGCACTTACATGAGCATTATGTTTGCATTGGTTACCTTCGCTCCTCAAGTCCCATGGTGGAAGGACACAAAGGGGCCCAGGTGGATGCATGTAGTGGGATGTGTGATAGCTGAGGAACCCCAAGCTTAGGGTGTTGACATTTTTTGCTAATAAATCAAAACTCAGAAAGTTGTAATTTCATTACACTTAGTTGTATTACACCATATTTGTTACTATGATGCATTAAAATCCCCTTATCTACCTTGCATTTTGAATGAACTTTTACTCAGGTATGACTTTGTAACATAGTGCACTGGTCGTTTGGAAAACATTGAATCTCTAAGTTATGCAGATCTTTGGAGAACTGATACATCTGAATATATAATACCAAAATAATCACATTTGTTAATATTGTCACTGGCCTCAACAGACACACCTTTAAGTATTGATAAGCAATTTGGTTTACAGTGTCAGGTATAAGATTTTAAATGTTCTAATTTTTCTAATATCCTAATTAAGATACATATTATCCTTTTCTAACATTCCATGAAAAAGAAGTGACTAGTTCTGCTTCCAACTCAAACCCTTACACAATTGCTTTTCTTTGAAACAGGCATTGCTTCAGTATATTTGAAGAGCTTTTGTGTACTTTTCACTGCACAGAATATTTATTTTAAAACATTTTTAATTTTAAAGATGTGGGGTACAATTCAGGGCTAGGTATACAAATGTTCATTATGCAGGTACCCTTGTTGATGAGGTGTGTTCCCCCTTCCCTGGTAGTTTCCCACTACTCCTCTGGCAGTAGTGGCAATCCCACTCCCTCCTTCTCTGGCAGTTTGTTTCCCACTACTGCCAATCCCTTTCTTATAGTATTATGATAAATGTTCAAGGTCTGCTTATGAGTGAGAACATGTGGTACTCAGTTCTTTGTTTCTGTGATAGATCACCAAGTATTACATACTCGAAATCCACCAAAGTTGCCACAAACTTCATAATTTTGTCCTTTTTATGGCTGTGTAATATTCCATCATGTATATGTACCATATTTTAAAAAATCCAGTCTTCCTTCAATAGGCAACATGGTTGGTTCCATGTTTTTGCTATTGACATTGCACAGAATATTTAAAAGATGTGTACTCGGGAGTCAAGATATTGAAAAACATATGCTTTTTATTGCTTCATCAAACATATTCTTTAGCGATTCTCACTTCTAAAACTTTAAACTGGGAGTGTATTATGGTGAAGAATACAGTTGTGTTCTAGTATAGTTTGCTTCCATTGTTCTATTCATGTTAAGTTGTCAGCAGTTTTGCTACCATTAGTGCAAATGTCAACACAGTAGAAAAGGCAAATCATATCTTAGTATTAGCATGAAAATGATTTTGACCTTGTGAACCCCAGAAAGGGTCTCAGAAGTCCCTAGATGCTCTTGGATCATACTTTGAGAACTGCTGGTGTAGGATGACCCATTGGGAGGCTGTTGTAAGAGGATGTTGAAGAGGATCTAGACACGTAATGTAGAGTGTAAAAGAAAAGGAATTTGAGAAAATGAGCACTATCTTTGTCTGTTTGGGCTTCCACAACAAAGTGCCATAAAATAGATAGCTTACAAATAGTAGAAATTTATTTCTCACAGTTGTGAAGGCTGAGAAGTCCAAGATCAAGGCACTAGCAGATTTGGTGTCTGGTGAGGGCTTGTTTCCTAGTGCATAGATGACTCCTCCTCACTGTGTCCTCACATGGTGAAGAAGTAGGGAAGCTTTCTGCTGCCTTTCTTTTCTTTATTCTTTTTCTTTTCTTTTCTTTTCTCTTTTTTGAGGCAGTGTCTCACTGTCATCCAGGCTGGAGTGTACTGGTGTGATCCCAGCTTACTTCAGCCTTGACCTTCTGGGCTCATGTGGTCCTCCCACCTCAGCCTTCCTAGTAGCTGAGACTACAGGCACATGCTATCATGCCCAGCTAATTTCTTCGAAATTTTTGTAGAGACGAGGTCTCACTGTGTGTTCCAGGCTGGTCTCAAACTCCTGGGCTCAAGAGATTTTCCAGCCTCAGTCTCTCAAAGTGCTGAGATTACAGGTGTGAGCCATTGTTGCACCTCTTTTATGAGGGCACTCACTAATCTCCTTCATGAAGGCTCAGTCCTCATGACCTTAGTTACCTTCCAAAAGGCCTCGCTTCCTAACACCATTACCTTGGGGGTTAGGATTTTTAACGTAAGCATTCTGGGATATAAAAGCATTCAGACCATAGAAAGCACACTGATTCGGAGTTGTGTGTGGAAAGTTCAGGGACATATGTCTAGAAGCCATTAGAAAATGTGAGACTGAATATAGAAAGTAACAATTTTATGATTTATACTGGGGAGACAACCATAATAGTTGATAGGTTGAAGACATGGAGTTCACATAGCATAATGATTGAGAACATGGTTTACCCTGGTTTAAACTCTAGTTCTGCCATATTAAAAAAAAAAAAAAGGTTGAGGCTTGGTGTTTTTATTTGAAAAATGGGTAAAATAATAGAATCTACCTCAAATGATTGCTATAAGGATTATATGAGTCAATATTTGTAAAGTTGACAGAGCAGTGCTTGGCATGTAGTAATGTATATCTGTATATGAGGAGGGCCAAAAAAAAATAGAATTATATTTTGGAGGGCAGACCCCTTGTAGTACAGGCTTCCCCTTCTAGGTAAGTGTTCTAGGAACCCATTGGTATCTGTGTACCGGCAGGCTGCCTTCAGCTTCAGTGAACTGTTTTTTGGAGATTCGACATGTTTGCCCATTTTATGATAGGTGATTTACATGAGCAACCTGCCCACACTGAGCTGAGTGTTCAGCAGTTTTTGACCAATAAATGGCACGACCCCTGTGCCCTACACTCCTTATTCACCCAAGCTCACCCTGAGCGATTTTTTTTTTCCCGGATAAAAAAGTTCTAAAAAAGGAAATGTTTTGCTGATGTGGAAGAGGTGAAACAAAAAACGTCAAAAGCACTAAAAGGCATCAGAATTGGCGAGTTCAAAACTATTTTGAGCAGTGGAAAAAGCATCTCGATGGGTGTATTACATCAAATGGAGAGCACTTTAAATTAATGTTTAAACAGGTAATAATAAATACTTAATTTAAAAAAATAAATTCCCTTATTTGGGTCCCTCACCATGTATGTACATATTTTTGCTATATAATACATGATTTTGCTATATAAATAAAATAGAAATATGAAAGTAAATGAAATTTCTCTGAGAGAAATTTCTTCTGCACCTAATGATATAATATTGTTTTTCTTGGCTTTATGTCTGCTTATGGGGTGGGCTGAGAATTGGGAGCAACCAATACTTAAGAGGAAAAGAAAGTCCAGTGAAGAAAAAAGGATGAAAGAGGCAGGGAAAAACTCCAGAGTGGTGTCCTGGAGGGCCAGGAGGAGTTTGCAACAATGTGGATTTAGGTAGAAATGTAAACCTTGAGATGGTGGGTGCTGCATTTGTTTTGTTCTCTGCCAAATCCTCTGACTTAGCACAGTGCCTGAAATATAACAAATGCCCCATAAATATTTGGTGAATGAAAATGCTATACAGAGGTTGAAGAGATAAGGGCCTATGTTTACGTTTAGCAAAAATAGGTCAGCTGGGGACTTAGAACCCCTACATTTTTCCATCTTAATATCAGAATTTGAAGCTAAAATACTCTTTTTTTTTTTTTTTTTGAGTTGGGGTCTCTGTTATTCAGGCTGGAATACAGTGGCCCAATCATGGCTCACTACAGCCTCAATGTCTTGTGCTCAGTTGATCCTTCTGCCTCAGTCTTCCAATTAGCTGGGACTACAGGCGTATGCCACCACACCTGGCTAATTTTTAATTTAAGAAGCATCTCCTCCTGGGTCATCACTGCCTGGACCGTGCGCTTCTGCGAGAGGTACCACGACAAGCAGGAAGTGACCAGCAACTTCCTAGGGGCCATGTGGCTTATCTCTATCACCTTCTTGTCCATCGGCTACGGTGACATGGTGCCCCACACCTACTGCGGGAAGGGCGTGTGCTTGCTCACTGGGATCATGGGGGCCGGCTGCACGGCGCTCGTGGTGGCCGTGGTGGCCCGGAAGCTGGAACTGACTAAAGCCGAGAAGCGTGTGCACAACTTCATGATGGACACGCAGCTCACCAAGCGGGTAAAAAAGGCCGCCGCTAATGTTCTCAGGGAGACGTGGCTCAACTACAAACACCAGGCTGGTGAAGAAGCCAGACCAAGCCCGGGTTCGGAAACACCAGCGCTCCAAAGTGTGAAGATAGAGCAAGGAAAGCTGAACGACCAGGCCAACACTATCAGCGACCTGGCCAAGACCCAGAGCGTCATGTACGACCTCGTGTCAGAGCTGCATGCCCAGCACGAGGAGCTGGAGGCCCGCCTGGCCACCCTGGAGAGCCTGCTGGACTCACTGGCTGCCTCCCTGCAGGCCCTGCCCGGCCTCGTCGCCCAAGCCATACGCCCGCCCCCACCGCCCTTGCCACCCCGGCCCGGACCTGGCCCCCCTGACACGTCGGCCCAGAGCCCCCCGTGCCGGTGGCCGCCGGTGGCCCCTTCGGACTGCGGGTGACGGCTCTGCCCGCCACCGGACCCCTCAATCTTGGGCATCGTGTGGCTACCACCGCCTCCAGGAAGCCCCGCACTGCGGCACCTCTTTGAGTTCAAGACGCGAAGGGCTGAGCTGCGTGGGCAGGGCCTGCCCGCCCAGACTGTCGGGCAGCTGGCAGGGTGGACACGCTCAGCTGGGGAGCCTGGAGCTTCCTCTGGCCACCTGCCCCCATCTCTCCCCAGGCCCCTGGAGGGCATGGAGCAGCTGGGGGAGAGGTCCCTGCCGGTTCCGAATAAAGCAGGACCCACCAAAAAAAAAAAAAATTTTTTTTTGTAGAGATGATGTCTTGCTATGTTCCCTAGGCTGCCTTCAGCTTCAGTGAATTGTTTCCTAAGCTCAAGCTACCATTCTGCTTTGGCCTCTCAAAATGCTGAGTTTACAAGTCATGAGCCACCGCACCTGGCCGAAATATTCTTAATTTGTGATTTAACCCTTAGAGCTATTGCCTCTGATTACCATGATTTTGTTGTAATTTTATGAAACTGGCCTGAATTTTTTTTTTTTAATAACTGCATTCTGCCTATGATCACAGGCCTATTTTTAGTTTTTTCCTAAATGCCAAAATTAGTCATTAACTAGAAGAACTGGTCATCAACCAGGCCACTGGATGACTCAAGATTCTATAATTTGACCTCATACTGAAAATATGAAGGCCAAACAGAGTTTATCTGACAAGCAGCACTGCAGCAGTGTTTTCTGCTTTTCAGTTTTACTGTACAGGAAAAACAATCAGATCTAAAAAATACTGATTTTTCTTTTATTTGAGCATGTGGCAGTACCTGATCCTTTATTGAGAATAGTCTGATTGTAAAAATCTCTGCACGATGAGGTGGTTACAAAAGACTCCCACCATAACATTTTCTGGATTCCTTAGACTAATGGATTGCATTAAATTGGTTTCAGATTAGATTTCCCTTATTATTACACTAATTTCCTTGCTTAAAAACATTCTATGGCGTGCATGTTCAAACCTCTTTTATCTGGTCAAATTCTTTTATCTGAATTCCCCCTGTTAATGCTATTCTGTAATTACACTTGTCTTTCTTTTCTAAAACACTTGGTTCCCCACTACATCTTTTGTTAGATTTATTCCTAGATTTCATAAGTATTGGAAGTTTTTGGTTATATTATCCAAGGGATTATGGCTGGTGTTTCTGAATATGCCACCGATTTTTGTATGCGGCTCTTTTATCCGTAAATCTGCTGACTCTTTTTAAATTCTAATCGAAGACTATAGAGGTTATTGAATTTTCTGTGTGGACAATCATATTTTTCCACAAATAATGATAGTTAGGTTTATTCTTTTCCAATTATTATGCAGAAAAATGTTATTGCCTTACATTTACTAGAAGCTACCTAAAAAGTTCAAAGAAGTAGCGATGGCTGGCAACCTTTTTCCTGACATTTAAAGGAACACTTCTCAAATTTCATCATGAAGTTACTTAGTGAATAACTATATATATGTGAGTCAGCATGCTAAGGAGCTATGACTCTGGGCCAATCTGCTGGGGTTAAATTCCAGTTCTGTCACTTAACTGCATTGTTACATTGGATAAATGAACTCTGGCTTGGTTTCCCAATGTATAATATGGGAAATGACAGCATCTAAGTCATGAGGTTGTTATAAAGATCTAGTGAGTCAGAACTTGTAAGGTGCTTAGGTTACCTGGTATATAGCAGCATGATATAAATGCTTTTTATATAAATACATTGAGATTATCATTTGAAATTTCTTCTTTAATATACTACTTTAATTGATATTATTATATTAAAAAACTTTTAATTTCTTGGGGTAAGCCATATATAATTATGAGTTTAAACAATACATGGTTCGCTTCTATTCAATAATGTACTTGTGATTCTGGCCAGGACAATTAAGCAAGGAAAAGAAAAAAGAGAAAGAAATGAAAGGCGCACAGATTAAAAAGAGAGACGTAAAACTATATACACTGATGACATAATACTGTATCTAGAAATCATAAACAAATTATAAACAAATCAGCAAGGTTGCAAAGCGTAAGATTCATATACAAAAACCAATTATATTTCTGAATACCAGCAATAAACATTCAAAAGGGAAGTTAAGAAAATGATTTAATTCCTTCCATATGACCTAGCAATCCTCCTTCTGGGAATATACCCAGAGGAACTTAAATCAGTCTACAAAAAAGATACCTACACACACATGTTTACTGCAGCTCTATTTACTATAGTAAAAACATGGAACCAATCGTGCTGCCCACTGAAACTGGACTGGGTAAAAAAAAAAATGTGGTACATATACATGATGGAATATTTCACAGCCATAAAGAACAAAATTATGGACTTCGCAGCAACATGGATGGATTTAGAGTTTATAATACTCAGTGATTTATCACAGAAACAAAGAACTGAGTACCACATATTCTCACTTATAAGCGAACCCTGAACATTTACCATAATATTGTAAGAAAGGGATTGGCAGTAGCTGGAAACTGCCAGGGGCAGAGCGGGGTGGGGTGCACATGACATCAATAAGGGTACCTGATCTCAAACCAGGTGAAGTGGGGACCAAGGGGAGGCCCAAACTTTACCTGCACAATGATCACTTGAATACCTAATCCTGAATTGCACCCCACATCTTTAAAATAAAATAAAATTATAAAAAAAGATCTAAAAAAGAAAAAAAACAATTTAACTGATAGTTACATCAAAAAGAATAAAGTATTTAGAAATAAGTGAGCAAAAAAAGTGCAGGACTTATTAACTGAAAACTATCAAACACTTTAAAAAGAAATTAAGGAATAGTTAAATAGGAAGATATTTCTTGCTCATGGATTGGAAGACTTAATATTAAGATGGTCTATAAGTTCAGCACAATGCCTGTGAAAATTTCAGCTGCATTTTTTAAAATAAAGAAATTGACAAATGGATCCTAAAATTTATATGTAAGTGCAACATCCCAGAGTAGCCAAACCAGTCTTATAAAAGAAAAAAGTTACATTAAGAAGGCAGAATCACACTTATTGATTTCAAATTTACTACAAAACTACAGTAATCAATGCAGTGTGGTACTAGCATAAGGATAGACATATGATCAATGGAATAGTATTTAGAGTCAAGAAATAAAAGCTTATATTTAAGATCAATTGATTTTTTATAAGGGTGCTAAGATAATTCAATAAAGAATAGTCTTCAGTAAATACTGCTGTAACAATTAGATATCCACATGTAAAAGAATGGAAACCCTACCTCACAACACATACAAAAATTAACTCAAAAATGCATCAGCAACCTGAATATAAGAGTTAATACTATAAAACTCTTAGAAAACATAAGTAAAAAAAGTGGGTCAGGCTCAGGGGCTCAGCCTGTAATCCTAGCACTTTGGGAGGCCTTGCCGGAATCCATGGGTTTGAGACCAGCCCGGGCAACTTGGCGAGACTGCGTCTCTACAATAAATATGAAAATTAGCGGGGCATGATAGCGGGCGCCTGTAGTTCCGGCTACTTGGAAGGCTGAGGTGGAAGAATCCTCTGAGCCCGACGGTGGTTTGACACTGGGGTGGCCGTGAGTGTGCCACTGCACTCCATCCTGGATGACAGATTGAGACTACAACTAAAAAAAAAAAAAAAAAAAAAAAATTAAAAAATAGAAAAAAAAAGTAAATCCTTGTGAGTTTGGATGAGGCAACGGTTTCTTTGTTATGGCGTCCAAAGCATCCAGGCAACAAAAGAAAAAAGAATTGAACTGCACTAATGAAAAACTTTTAATCTTCAAAGGACATTAGAAAGAAAGTGATAAGAAACACCACGGAAGGGAAGAAAATATTTGCAAATCACATATCTGGTAAAGAATTAGTATCAGAATACAGAATACATAAATCAACAGTAAAAGGACAAATAACTAAATTAAAAATGGGCAGCCGGGCTCGGTGGCTCAGCCTGTAATCCCGCGCCTTTGGGAGGCTGAGGTGAGTGGATTGCCTGAGCCCGCGGGTTCGAGACCCGCCTGGGCAAGTGAGACCTCATCTCTACAATAAATCAAAAAATCAGCCGGGTGT